>JAUPFX010000020.1:28086989-28104489 GCA_036937225.1 Sebastes paucispinis | reverse complement strand
TAACGGTGTAGGTTAACGGTGTAGATGGTTAACGGTGTAGAGGGTTAACGGTGTAGGTTAATGGTGTAGGTTAACGGTGTAGAGGGTTAACGGTGTAGGTTAACGGTGTAGGTTAACGGTGTAGAGGGTTAACAGTGTAGGTTAACGGTGTAGAGGGTTAACGGTGTAGGTTAACGGTGTAGAGGGTTAACGGTGTAGGTTAATGGTGTAGAGGGTTAACGGTGTAGGTTAACGGTGTAGGTTAACAGTGTTGAGGGTTAACGGTGTGGAGGGTTAACGGTGTGGAGGGTTAACGGTGTAGAGGGTTAACGGTGTAGGTTAACGGTGTAGAGGGTTAACGGTGTAGGTTAACGGTGTAGAGGGTTAACGGTGTAGAGGGTTAACGTGTAGGTTAATGGTGTAGGTTAATGGTGTAGAGGGTTAACGGTGTAGGTTAACGGTGTAGAGGGTTAACGGTGTAGGTTAATGGTGTAGGTTAATGGTGTAGAGGGTTAACGGTGTAGGTTAACGGTGTAGAGGGTTAACGTGTAGAGGGTTAACGGTGTAGGTTAACGGTCTAGAGGGTTAACGGTGTAGGTTAACGGTGTAGAGGGTTAACGGTGTAGGTTAACGGTGTTGAGGGTTAACGGTGTGGAGGGTTAACGGTGTAGAGGGTTAACGGTGTAAGTTAACGGTGTAGAGGGTTAACGGTGTAGGTTAACGGTGTAGAGAGTTAACGGTGTAGGTTAACGGTGTAGGTTAACGGTGTAGAGGGTTAACGGTGTAGAGGGTTAACGGTGTAGGTTAACGGTCTAGAGGGTTAACGGTGAAGGTTAACGCTGTAGAGGGTTAACAGTGTAGGTTAACGGTGTAGGTTAACGGTGTAGAGGGTTAACGGTGTACGTTAACGGTGTAGAGGGTTAACGTGTAGAGGGTTAATGGTGTAGGTTAACGGTGTAGAGGGTTAACGGTGTAGGTTAACGGTGTAGAGGGTTAACGGTGTAGAGGGTTAACGTGTAGGTTAATGGTGTAGGTTAATGGTGTAGAGGGTTAACGGTGTAGGTTAACGGTGTAGAGGGTTAACGGTGTAGGTTAATGGTGTAGGTTAATGGTGTAGAGGGTTAACGGTGTAGGTTAACGGTGTAGAGGGTTAACGTGTAGAGGGTTAACGGTGTAGGTTAACGGTCTAGAGGGTTAACGGTGTAGGTTAACGGTGTAGAGGGTTAACGGTGTAGGTTAACGGTGTTGAGGGTTAACGGTGTGGAGGGTTAACGTGTAGAGGGTTAACGGTGTAAGTTAACGGTGTAGAGGGTTAACGGTGTAGGTTAACGGTGTAGAGAGTTAACGGTGTAGGTTAACGGTGTAGGTTAACGGTGTAGAGGGTTAACGGTGTAGAGGGTTAACGGTGTAGGTTAACGGTCTAGAGGGTTAACGGTGAAGGTTAACGCTGTAGAGGGTTAACAGTGTAGGTTAACGGTGTAGGTTAACGGTGTAGAGGGTTAACGGTGTACGTTAACGGTGTAGAGGGTTAACGTGTAGAGGGTTAATGGTGTAGGTTAACGGTGTAGAGGGTTAACGGTGTAGGTTAACGGTGTAGAGGGTTAATGGTGTAGGTTAATGGTGTAGAGGATTAACGGTGTAGGTTAACGGTGTAGAGGGTTAACGGTGTAGGTTAACGGTGTAGAGGGTTAACGGTGTAGAGGGTTAACGGTGTAGGTTAACGGTGTAGAGGGTTAACGGTGTAGAGGGTTAACGGTGTAGGTTAACGGTGTAGAGGGTTAACGGTGTAGGTTAACGTGTAGGTTAACGGTGTAGGTTAACGGTGTAGAGGGTTAACGGTGTAGAGGGTTAACGGTGTAGGTTAACGGTGTAGGTTAACGGTGTAGAGGGTTAACGGTGTAGAGGGTTAACGGTGTAGGTTAATGGTGTAGGTTAACGGTGTAGAGGGTTAACGGTGTAGAGGGTTAACGTTGTAGAGGGTTAACGTTGTAGGTTAACGGTGTAGGTTAACGGTGTAGAGGGTTAACGGTGTAGAGGGTTAACGGTGTAGGTTAACGGTGTAGAGGGTTAACGGTGTAGAGGGTTAACGTTGTAGAGGGTTAACGTTGTAGGTTAACGGTGTAGGTTAACGGTGTAGAGGGTTAACGGTGTAGAGGGTTAACGGTGTAGGTTAACGGTGTAGAGGGTTAACGGTGTAGAGGGTTAACGGTGTAGGTTAACGGTGTAGAGGGTTAACGGTGTAGGTTAACGGTGTAGGTTAACGGTGTAGAGGGTTAACGGTGTAGGTTAACGGTGTAGAGGGTTAACGGTGTAGAGGGTTAACGTTGTAGAGGGTTAACGGTGTAGGTTAACGGTGTAGGTTAACGGTGTAGAGGGTTAACAGCAGTGAGAGGAGAGTTATTTCAGTTTGGTCAGACAAAGTTTAAAGTAACAGAAAATGTAAATACTCAGACTAAATACTCAAGAGAAGTACAAGTACCTCAAACTGAGAGAGTGTGTCTCAGTGTGTGTGAGTGTGAGTGTGTGTGTGTGTGTGTGTCTGTGTCTGTGTGTCAGTGTGTGTGTGTGTGTGTCTGCTTGTCTGTGTGTCAGTGTGTGTGTGTGTGTATGTGTGTGTGTGTCTGCTTGTCTTTGTGTCAGTGTGTGTGTGTGTGTGTGTGTGTATGTGTGTGTGTGTGTGTGTGTGTCTGCTTGTCTGTGTGTCAGTGTGTGTGTGTGTGTGTGTGTGTATGTGTATGTGTATGTGTGTGTGTGTGTGTGTGTGTGTCTGTCTGCTTGTCTGTGTGTCAGTGTGTGTGTGTGTGTGTGTGTCTCCATTTAGTCTTTATCTTAATTAAACTCTGTTAATCTGCTGCTTTTCATTACAACTCCTTCAATTAACCCCTCATCCCTCCATCCTTCCTTCACCTCCATCCCTCCATCCTTCCCTCTGTTCATCCTTCCATCCTTCAGCTCCATGCCTCAGTCTGTCCATCCCTCCATCTATCTCCTCACCCACTCATCTGTTCATTCATCCATCTGCTCTTTTCTTTCTCTTCTTTCCAGTTTGATCTTTTCTTTCTTCCCAGACCTCCTTCTGTCCTCCTCTTCTTTTTACATTTACTTCCCTTCACTCTGTTCTCTTCTACCTTTTCTATTAGTTTCATATATTATTATTAGATATTATTATTATTATTATTAATAATATATTCTTATATGCCTTTACTTCTGTTTTTATATTATTTTGTATATTATTATTATTAATATATTTTTTCTGCATCATGTTTTTCATTTTATTCTTTTTTTCTTTTTCTTTTAGATTTCGATATTGATAAAAAATATAAATTCTTGGATGACAAATGTTTTGAAATGTGATTTACAACCGTCCTTAAACGCACCGCTCACTGATTGTGTGTGTGTGTGTGTGTGTGTAGCTGTTAAACAACACACACACACACACACTGAGAGGAAGTCATTGGTGTGAAGCAGCGTTCATCTTTAATCTGCTCGTTTATTCACACACACACACACACACACACTCTCTGATTATTAGTACCAGTGTTTCTTTGTTACGCAGCGAGATGACGAGCACCTCTCTCTCAACACATACAGATTAACAAGGTTACCACGGCGATAGAGCTGGAGGAGGGGATGACATCGCTGAGGAGGAAACCAATTACACACACACACACACACACACACGCACACACACAAACTGTCTTTAAGCCTCAGCAGCAGGAAATGAACACGACATCATGAATAATAATAATAATTGTTATTATTATTATCATTATCATTATTATTATTATTATTATAATAATAATATTAATGATAACTTAATTATTACTATCATTATTATCATTATTATTATAATAATACAAATAAATAATAAAAAACAATAGTAATTATAATAAAGAGTTAATGAGTTCTATTCTGACTTTATTACTCTTTATTCATGGTTCTATTATTGTCGGTTCCTCACAGCGATAGAAACAGTTGTCACGACCAAAATAGCAAAAAAACACACAAGTTATTTATTTTTATAAATCTGATAAGAGAAACACTGATAATCGTCTGTGTGTGTGTGTGTGTGTGTGTGTGTGTGTGTGCCAATCTCCTTTCTTGCCACATGGCTGCACTCAGTGATTACCTGATTTGACTGTTTCAACCTCCCTGTTTGCCAATGGGCTTTACACACAGACACACACACACACACACATACACACACAGGTTTATCTTCTATTCAGTGTGTGTGTGTGTGTGTGTGTGTGTGTGTGAGCCGTTAGCTAACAGTGATGAATGTTGTTTTGCTTCATTAACATAGAAACAACTTTAAAACAGAGTCGGCCGTTGCATGATGTCACACCTCAGGCCTGTGATTGGCCGATCTGAATGTCAGTCAGAGGACCTTTAACGTAGCTGTAGGTGATAACCGATGTCTTCATCAGCAGCAGATGAAGATGTTCAACCCAGTCCTACAGCAGTTAATCGTGAAATAGTCATGAAATGTAATGTATTGATTGGTGTATATAGATGTAGATATATAGATTTATACATTATATATTTCAGTCAGGACCACTTTAGTCAAAGACACTTATTACATTGCAGTAATATATACATTATATTTGGCGGTATGGCTCTGCTCTGGGACCTCCCTGCCCATCCACACACATGCGTGGATCCACGAGCCTACGTGGTAGCATGAGGCAAGGAGAGCACTCCTCCTTGCCCTTCCATGTGCACACATGGAAAGCTAAAGGTAGGAGCGCAGCAGTGAGACCCCAAAAATTACCACACCAGTAAACCTCCCTGGCCTTCCATGCGCTTACATGGAAGAGCCACAGGAGGAGCTAGCTGAGCACCCAGTGAAAACTCGTACACTGGTTAAACCAATGCCACTTTCCAGAAGTGACACAGACACTAATATTACCCCTCCTGCCATTATTATATTATACTACATTACAATACAATTATTGACCAAGAATTGGTTTACACACATAAGATGCATAAAACAATTACAGTTTAATATACATGTATGTTATAAACTCAAAATATACTTACTAGAAAATGGACATTATATTACATGGATATAAATGGATTACTTTGTAATATATAATCATTCTGAACAGCCTTTACTGGCGCAAAATACAGTATATCACATGGTTAAGATCATATCTGCCTGTTTTATAATCTTTGACCACCAGGTGGTTTCGTGCACATGATACATCCAGATATTAACCCTTTTCCGAACCGATATGCTGGAAAGCTTTGATGCTTCATGAAGCTTCAGCTCGCCTGCATCTACACAGGTTGCACCCTTCCATGTGCATACGTGGTTCCACGCGCATACGTGGAAAGCATAAGGCAAAGAGAGCACACCTCCTTGCCCTTCCATGTGCATACATGGAAAGCTAAAAGCAGGGAGCGCAGGGAGCCCCAAAAAAAATGACCACTCCAAGAAAACCTCCCTGGCCTTCCCAGCGCCTACATGGAAGTACCTCAAAACTGAACTTAAGTATAGTACTTGAGTAAATGTTCTTTGCAGAACTGGTAGTACTGACAGATCAGCAGGGTTAATTAAAGGCTGTAACATGGAAAACGTGATCATCTACAGACCGATGTGATCCTCTCTGAACATACGAGTCAGCAGAGCTGTTTATAATCTTTTACACGGTTGAAGAATTCCCTCCGTCATGGAAACTGAACCCGAGTCTGATGCAGCTCCCAACATCTTCCAGCTTCCTGCATCCTTCTTCTTCTTGAGTTTCCTCTGTCAGCGTGGAGCAGGAGCTGCAGAAACAGCAGCAACATGAAGCAGCAGCAGCATGGAGCTGCAGCAGTAGCAGCAGCAACATGAAGCAGCAGCGGCGTGGAGCAGCAGCATGGAGCTGCGGCAGCATCATGGAGCTGCAGCAGCAGCAGCAACATGAAACAGCAGCAGCAGCATGGAGCAGCAGCAGTAGCAGCAGCAACATGAAGCAGCAGCAGCAGCAGCATGGAGCAGCAACATGAAACAGCAGCAGCAGCATGGAGCAGCAGCAGTAGCAGCAGCAACATGAAGCAGCAGCAGCGTGGAGCAGCAGCATGGAGCTGCAGCAGCAGCGTGGAGCAACAGCAGCAGCATGGAGCTGCAGCAGCAGTAGTGTGGAGCTGCAGCAGCAGCAGCAGTAGTGTGGAGCTGCAGTAGTGTGGAGCAGCAGCATGGAGCTGCAGCAGCAGTAGTGTGGAGCAGCAGCAGCGTGGAGCAGCAGCAGCAATGTGGAGCAGCAGCAGCAGTAGTGTGGAGCTGCAGCAGCATGGAGCAGCAGCAGCAGTAGTGTGGAGCTGCAGTAGTGTGGAGCTGCAGCAGCGTGGAGCAGCAGCAGCAGTAGTGTGGAGCTGCAGCATGGAGCTGCAGCAGCAGTAGTGTGGAGCTGCAGTAGTGTGGAGCAGCAGCAGCAGCAGCAGTATCGTGGAGCTGCAGTAGTGTGGAGCAGCAGCAGCGTGGAGCAGCAGCAGCAATGTGGAGCAGCAGCAGCAGTAGTGTGGAGCTGCAGCAGCGTGGAGCAGCAGCAGCAGTAGTGTGGAGCTGCAGTAGTGTGGAGCTGCAGCACCGTGGAGCAGCAGCAGGTTGAAGCATAGAGTAGCAACTTGGAGCAACAGCAGCGTAGAGCAACAGCAGCGTAGAGCAACAGCAGCGTAGAGCAGCATCAGCATAAACTTAATGAAAAGCTAATTAGACTAAAACATATAGAGTGAAGCCTTTTGATTCTTCACAGGTTGCAAACTGAGGCATATGGCTAGAAAGTCAAATGAGAGAGTCAAGCAGATATGCCGTAACATTTACTATATATAGCCAGCAAGTTACTGAGCACTCATAGCTTTTGAGCTTCGAGGATGTCTTGAGCCTCCGCCGGAGATAACGCTCATAAGCGGTTGATGACCATCGGCCCCAAGCCTCGAGTGTGGAGACAAGAGCTGTTAATGCTGCTGTTGTTGCTGCTCCTATGCGGAGAGAATGCGCAGTGCAGCGTTCTGGTGGCAGTCCGCATGATTGGCAGAGGAGGCGAAGGTGTGAGGCAAACCAAGCTTGGGACATGGGCTTCCCCTCATCTGTGACAAAGAATGACTCTCATTGGCTGGCTTGAGGTCGGCATCTCAGATAGTGGATCATTGAAAACGGGATTAGACTCAGATTAAAACAGATGTTCCTTCCTATCTCCATCAGTCTTGAGTGTTTTTTTTTAAAAATATGGTGAAATACTGAGTGTTAATGGTTACGTCAGCTATAGTGAGATCATGCGAAGGATTGAAAATTTGGTGCATGTAGTGAACTCGCCACCTTTAAGAAACCTGAAAATGCTGTGAGGAAAACAGTTTCTAATAAGAGGTCTGTGTAAGCACCAAAGCACCCTTTATGAAGGATGGCTGCAAGGATTTGGCTTCTCAGATTGTGCGAAATTGCAGCAGCAGGTGGAATAATGGACCCTGGTGGAGATTTGGACTGCAATTCCCAGAAATCTCCACGGGACTGTGACGTCATTAAAGCTCGATGGAGTGACGTCATCGATCTGCGGCGCGCGTAGAGGTGACGGCCCTGCCGTGTTTTGAAAGAAGCCGGCTTGCTGGAGATGCCGACACGGACTCAAAGCCTGGATCTGGAGTCATGCTGGAGATGCCGACACGGACTCAAAGCTGGATCTGGAGTCATGCTGGAGATGCCGACACGGACTCAAAGCTGGATCTGGAGTCATGCTGGAGATGCCGACACGGACTCAAAGCTGGATCTGGAGTCATGCTGGAGATGCCGACACGGACTCAAAGCTGGATCTGGAGTCATGCTGGCGAGTGACGGCTGGATGCTGGATAGAGCTGTCATGACAGGGTTGTCCTGCTCCAGCTGTAGCTCGGGCCGCTGGATCTCGTGCTCTTTTGGATGGCGGCTCAGCGGCCGTAGCTGGGACTGCAGCGGGGTTTCGGGCACTTTCTTTCCTTTTCTCAGCGGCTTCCTGGGAGCGCAGGATTTGAGAAGATCTGCTGGTGGAGTTTCGCCATGGACGCTTTCCAAAAACATTTCAAAAAGCTCTTCATGAGAAGACCCGACTGGAGCCGTGATGTGGTTTTCAACCAGGACTTGTAGGAGCCTGGACACTGGCCATTAGGAAATGCTGGGAGCAGAACTTGAATGTCTACTTATCAGATGCGAGCTCCGGCGGATAGGGAACGGGCTCTCTTTGCCGATGGCTTCCTCTGCCTCGGATGCTGTTGTTGTGACTCCATAGCTCAGTCATCATGGACGGAAATCGACATGACGAGCAGCAGGGTAAGTTGAAGCTTGTACGTGGAAAATCTGGTTGTTCTCATGTTGCGAGCGGCTTGTAGAGGAAGCAGCAACGGTAGGCCGGCTGAAGCAGCTTAAATAAGGCGCCTTGTATGAAATTGACCAATGAATGCATAGAGAGGAATCAGCTGATCTGTCAGCTGATGCATCAGCTGATTGGGCTGGCTTAAGATCAGCTGTTATCAGCTGATCGCCATATGAGCAGAGCTTGACATCATGGCCTGCCTGAACTAACGCTACGCTCGATATATAGATGTGATGGTCAGCACAAAATCCGTTCCTCTGTAATCCACGTAATCATAAGCCAGGAAGAATAAAGAGCGGTGAACGGCGTGTAGGGAGGAGGTCGTGGGCGGGTCTAAAAACACCAGACTGTCACCAGACTGTATATTGGTGCCCCGTGTGAGGCTAGAAGTCTACGTTCATTTATTTGTCACGTAACTGACGTACTGAAGTTACAGCACTTCGTCGTTATTTTAACCCAAACCACCATCTTTTACCGAACCTAACTATGGAGTTTTATTCTGAAGAAACGCGGCGCGGAAATTGTCACTTGCATCACGTGTTGCTGGACATTCATAGGAAAACGCACGAAAAAAATACATTTGTTGAAAGTCGTGCTGAGCGTCACAAAAAAAAGTGAAATAAATTTCTATGAACACGAATCAATACATTCAATTTTGTGACTATCTGTCGAACATCTGTGCAACTGGGCTGGTCAGAGACGTTATCAGGAAGTGCATCGATGATGTTGTTCCAAAATCCACCGACTGTTCTAACCTGAGTCACAAACTCTGGGACGGCCGGGAGATCACCGCTAAACTCAAAGCACGGACCACCACACCCAGCTCAGGGGACCCGGACGCCTACAAAGCAGCCAGATATGACCTCCAGAAGTCCATCAGGAACGCCAAGGCTGGATGGCACCCCGGGCTGGATGGCGCCCCGGGCCGGATGGCGCCCCGGGCCGGATGGCGCCCCGGGCCGGATGGCGCCCCGGGCCGGATGGCATCCCGGGCCCGATGGCACCCCGGGCCGGATGGCATCCCGGGCCGGGCTCCCAGGGCAGGCGCTAAACGACCAGAGGTGTTCACCAACAACCTCTCCTGAGTCAGTCCGTGGTCCACGCCCCCTTCAACACATCCGCCATCGTTCCTGTCTCAAGTTTAAACGACTACCGTTCTCAGTCATCATGAGGTTCTAGTCAGAACCCACATCTGCTCCTCTCTTCCTGACCCAGTAGACCCAGTGTACGTAAAGACCAAACAGGTCCACGGATGACGCCGTCATCAAGGCAACAGCCAATCAGAACGCAGACTGTTCTCCGTGTTCCTCTCCAGACGACAGGAACGTGGCTGATCCACCCCCAGACTGAAGCTTTTAGCACACGCCTCTTTATTTTTATCTGAAACCTCTGTGTTGCATTTAGTGCCGAGCCGACCCGTCCTCTCGTCCCGTCCTCTTGTCCCGTCCTCTCGTCCCGTCCTCTCGTCCCGTCCTCTCGTTCTGTACTCGTCACTGTACCGTCGACCCGGTTAAACCTCCTCAACCCTGATCATAATGTTCACAGAGTCCTTTCTGGATCAATAAACCTGGTTCAGGTGTCTGCTGGAGTCTGACATCACAATTACTTCCAGTTATTAGAGTTCCTGCAGTCGGCGCTCTGCAGCACGCTGAGCACAAGGCAGCGTGGGTAATTGAATAAAACACTTACAGATGAATTATTAAAGACGTGGTGGGATGTGGTTTTCATTACGGAGCTAACAGCATGTCAGCTCACATCAGAGCAGCCGGAGACACAAAACACTCTGCAGATAGATATAGACATATATATATATATATATGTCTATATCTATCATCAACGACCAGCTCACTGTGAAACGCTGCACGGCAGCAGGATGTGGACAGCTGAACGCCGCCGCCGGCGATCTGATCCCATTCAGCAACATGAGCTTCACATGAAGGAGCTGATATCCATATCAGGTTAATATAATATAATATATAGAATATTAAACATCAGGTTTCTATCTTCTAACCCTCCTGGACGGGTTTTAGTAGCCTGAAGATGTGAAACAATCCAGTAATCTGACCGTCTCACAGACCTCTATATCTATCCGAGGCCCCTCGGCGGGGGTCCGGACCGCAGGTTGGGAACCACTGCTCTAAAGCATTCAGGTCTGCCTCATGGAACGAAGGTTACGATTAATAATCTAATAATCTAATAATCCAATAAAGTTAACCCTTCAGCAGTACATTATTACATCCTCCATCTCTGTTCAGAACTGTAAAAGGTCCAATAGAACCTGTTTCTATGTGTGTCCATTAAAGACACACACACAGTGCACAGTGCACAGTGCACAGTAGATGCAGGTGATGATATCAGACTCTGAGCAGCCGAGCAGAACTCAGACTGATGGAAGAAACAACAATAATCACTTCTTATTATTCACTCGGTCTGTTTGGATAGAACCGTTGTTTGTCTCACTGAGTGTGTTCTAGTGTGTGTGTTCTAGTGTGTGCGGTACCTTGGGCAGTCTCTCGGGGTCTCCGGGGTGACGAGGGATGACCTTCTGTAACCTCTGGAAGCCGTAATCTATGGTGGGCTCGTTTAACGCTGACGAAGAGGAGGAGGAAGAGAAGAAGAGATCAGATGTTATTAAACCGTTTAAATCTGCTCAGTCAGTCACTTTCACAGCTTTAACATGTTCTACAGGTTCTAAAGGAGGTTCTAAAGGAGGTTCTAAAGGAGGTTCTAAAGGGCCTTCAGTGGGTCATAGTGGTCCTTTCTAACGTTCTAGAGGTCCTAAAGGAGGTTCTAAAGGAGGTCCTAAAGGAGGTTCTAAAGGGCCTTCAGTGGGTCATAGTGGTCCTTTACAACGTTCTAGAGGTCCTAAAGGAGGTTCTAAAGGAGGTTCTAAAGGAGGTTCTAAAGGGCCTTCAGTGGGTCATAGTGGTCCTTTACAACGTTCTAGAGGTCCTAAAGGAGGTTCTAAAGGGCCTTCAGGACGTCCTCAGTCTCAAATAATAAACTGTATCACAGACCGTTCCACTCATCATCATCACACTGTGGACTGGTTAAACTGGTTAAACTGGTTAAACACCTCACTGACTGAATAAAACGAGAAATGACTGACAGGTGGAACATCATTAGAGGAACAACTTAACATCCCACCAGAACCAAAACAGAACCACCAATCAGAACCAATCAGAACCAATCAGAACCAATCAGAACCAATCAGAACCAAAACAGAACCAATCAGAACCAAAACAGAACCAATCAGAACCAATCAGAACCAGTCTTGTTAATGTATGCGGTAGTTTGTCTCTCTGGTCTCTGATTGGTCGCTCCTTCAACTTCATTTACAGTTTAAACTGGTCGGGAGCTGATAAATCAGAGCGTCAGTGAACGCCACTGAGGACGGCGAGCGTGTGTGTGCGTGCGTGTGTGTATGTGTGTGTGTGTGTGTGTGTTTGTGTGTGTGTTTGTGTGTGTGTGTGTGTGTGTGTGTGTGTGTGTGTGTGTGTGTGTGAAGTGCATAAATCATAATCCCGTCTTGGTTGAGCTGCGTTTAACAAGCTTTAGACTGACTCTCCTCTCCATCACAAACAGACTGAGTGTGTTGAGTCCTTGAAGGCTCACAGGGCGGAACAGCAGCAGTTAGAAGAGTGTTAGTGCTCTATGTCTCTGTTATCTACAGTTAGAGGAGTGTTAGTGCTCTATGTCTCTGTTATCTACAGTTAGAGGAGTGTTAGTGCTCTATGTCTCTGTTATCTACAGTTAGAAGAGTGTTAGTGCTCTATGTCTCTGTTATCTACAGTTAGAGGAGTGTTAGTGCTCTATGTCTCTGTTATCTACAGTTAGAGGAGTGTTAGTGCTCTATGTCTCTGTTATCTACAGTTAGAAGAGTGTTAGTGCTCTATGTCTCTGTTATCTACAGTTAGAAGAGTGTTAGTGCTCTATGTCTCTGTTATCTACAGTTAGAGGAGTGTTAGTGCTCTATGTCTCTGTTATCTACAGTTAGAAGAGTGTTAGTGCTCTATGTCTCTGTTATCTACAGTTAGAAGAGTGTTAGTGCTCTATGTCTCTGTTATCTACAGTTAGAGGAGTGTTAGTGCTCTATGTCTCTGTTATCTACAGTTAGAGGAGTGTTAGTGCTCTATGTCTCTGTTATCTACAGTTAGAAGAGTGTTAGTGCTCTATGTCTCTGTTATCTACAGTTAGAGGAGTGTTAGTGCTCTATGTCTCTGTTATCTACAGTTAGAAGAGTGTTAGTGCTCTATGTCTCTGTTATCTACAGTTAGAAGAGTGTTAGTGCTCTATGTCTCTGTTATCTACAGTTAGAAGAGTGTTAGTGCTCTATGTCTCTGTTATCTACAGTTAGAGGAGTGTTAGTGCTCTATGTCTCTGTTATCTACACTTAGAGGAGTGTTAGTGCTCTATGTCTCTGTTATCTACAGTTAGAAGAGTGTTAGTGCTCTATGTCTCTGTTATCTACAGTTAGAGGAGTGTTAGTGCTCTATGTCTCTGTTATCTACAGTTAGAGGAGTTTTAGAGCTCTATGTCTCTGTTATCTACAGTTAGAGGAGTGTTAGTGCTCTATGTCTCTGTTAT
Organism: Sebastes paucispinis; assembly: GCA_036937225.1. NCBI lineage: Eukaryota > Metazoa > Chordata > Actinopteri > Perciformes > Sebastidae > Sebastes > Sebastes paucispinis. The sequence continues at coordinate 28,091,599 of JAUPFX010000020.1, read as the reverse complement.
CTACAGTTAGAGGAGTTTTAGAGCTCTATGTCTCTGTTATCTACAGTTAGAGGAGTTTTAGAGCTCTATGTCTCTGTTATCTACACTTAGAGGAGTGTTAGTGCTCTATGTCTCTGTTATCTACAGTTAGAAGAGTGTTAGTGCTCTATGTCTCTGTTATCTACAGTTAGAGGAGTGTTAGTGCTCTATGTCTCTGTTATCTACAGTTAGAGGAGTTTTAGAGCTCTATGTCTCTGTTATCTACAGTTAGAGGAGTGTTAGTGCTCTATGTCTCTGTTATCTACAGTTAGAGGAGTTTTAGAGCTCTATGTCTCTGTTATCTACAGTTAGAGGAGTTTTAGAGCTCTATGTCTCTGTTATCTACAGTTAGAAGAGTGTTAGTGCTCTATGTCTCTGTTATCTACAGTTAGAGGAGTTTTAGAGCTCTATGTCTCTGTTATCTACAGTTAGAGGAGTTTTAGAGCTCTATGTCTCTGTTATCTACAGTTAGAGGAGTGTTAGTGCTCTATGTCTCTGTTATCTACAGTTAGAGGAGTGTTAGTGCTCTATGTCTCTGTTATCTACACTTAGAGGAGTATTAGTGAAGCTGGTGTTACCTGTGTAGACGAAGCGTCCAGGTGCTCCTTTACAGAACTGTTTGGACTTGTAGGACAGCGTTACCTCGACGACCCCGGGGATGTGACGGGGAGGGGTCTGCACCCGGATAGCATGAGGGGTGATCAGCTGGAGAGAGAGAGACAGGTAGAGAGACAGGTAGAGAGAGAGAGAGACATGTAGAGAGACAGGTAGAGAGAGAGAGACAGGTAGAGAGACAGGTAGAGAGAGAGAGAGACATGTAGAGAGACAGGTAGAGAGAGAGAGACAGGTAGAGAGAGAGAGACAGAGAGACAGGTAGAGAGAGACAGGTAGAGAGAGACAGGTAGAGAGACAGGTAGAGAAAGACAGGTAGAGAGAGACAGGTAGAGAGACAGGTAAAGAGAGACAGGTCGAGAGAGACAGGTAGAGACAGGTAGAGAGAGACAGGTAGAGAGAGACAGGTAGAGAGACAGGTAGAGAGAGACAGGTAGAGAGACAGGTAGAGAGAGACAGGTAGAGAGACAGGTAAAGAGAGACAGGTAGAGAGAGACAGGTAGAGACAGGTAGAGAGAGACAGGTAGAGAGAGACAGGTAGAGAGAGACAGGTAGAGAGACAGGTAGAGAGAGACAGGTAGAGAGAGACAGGTAGAGAAAGACAGGTAGAGAGAGACAGGTAGAGAGACAGGTAGAGAGAGACAGGTAGAGAGACAGGTAAAGAGAGACAGGTAGAGAGAGACAGGTAGAGAGACAGGTAAAGAGAGACAGGTAGAGAGACAGGTAGAGAGAGAGAGAGAGACAGAGAGACAGGTAGAGAGAGACAGGTAGAGAGAGAGAGAGACAGAGAGACAGGTAGAGAGAGACAGGTAGAGAGAGAGAGGTAGAGACGTAACCATCAGGTCTAGATGTTAACAGTTATCATCATCAGCAACAGCAGCAGATTTAATTCAATTGTCTGTATTGATTATTGATAATTGATTATGGATTATGGGTTATTGATTATGGGTTATGGATCAGGTGTGTGTGTGTTACCTCGCTCCAGACCAACATAGTGCCGAAGACGACCTGAAGGCCGTCGAAGAAGTTGTCTCCGATCAGGATGACGGTGGCTCCGCCCGTCGTCCAGCCCTCACTGGGACTGATGGCTTTAATACACGGAGTGGCTGCTGAGAGACACACGGGACAGACGGGACCGCTTCTGTGAGGGGGGTCCGGAGCCACGAGGGCCCGGAGCCACGAGGGCCCGGAGCCACGAAGACCCGGAGCCACGAAGACCCGGAGCCACGAGGGCACGGAGCCACGAAGACCCGGAGCCACGAGGGCACGGAGCCACGAGGGCCCGGAGCCACGGAGACCCGGAGCCACGAGGTCACACACTCAGAGTGTAATTTAATTGGGTCGCGGCTTTTATCCGCTTTAGCTCAGTTCACACTCACACACACACACACTGCTTTCATTTCACTTTCTAATTAATCTGCAGCTGCACTTGAAAGAAGTGAAGTGTGTGTGTGTGTGTGTGTGTGTGTGTGTGTGTGTGTGTGTTTGTGTGTGTGTGTGTGTGTGAGGCTGAGCAGCGAAACTCATCACTGAAGACTTAAGATGACGTTACACCTGACCTGACCTCTACTCTACTCTACTCTACTCTGCTCTACTCTACTCTACTCTACTAGGGGCAAGACAGGTGAGTCCATCCAGAGTCCAGAGTATAAAGGTGTCAATACACCAGATTCCCGTCTAAAACCGGTTCAAATACACCAAATTCACGTCTAAAACCGGTTCAAATACACCAGATTCACGTCTAAAACCGGTTCAAATACACCAGATTTGCGTCTAAAACAGGTGTCAATACACCAGATTCCCGTCTAAAACCGGTTCAAATACACCAGATTTGCGTCTGAAACAGGTGTCAATACACCAGATTCCCGTCTAAAACCGGTTCAAATACACCAGATTCCCGTCTAAAACCGGTTCAAATACACCAGATTCCCGTCTAAAACCGGTTCAAATACACCAGATTTGCGTCTGAAACAGGTGTCAATACACCAGATTCCCGTCTAAAACCGGTTCAAATACACCAGATTCACGTCTAAAACCGGTTCAAATACACCAGATTCACGTATAAAACAGGTGTCAATACACCAGATTCCCGTCTAAAACCGGTTCAAATACACCAGATTTGCGTCTAAAACAGGTGTCAATACACCAGATTCCCGTCTAAAACCGGTTCAAATACACCAGATTTGCGTCTAAAACAGGTGTCAATACACCAGATTCACGTCTAAAACCGGTGTAAATACACCAGATTCACGTCTAAATCCGGTGTAAATGCACCAGATTCATGTCTAAAACAAGTGTAAATACACCAGATTTGCGTCTAAAACCGGTTCAAATACACCAGATTTGCGTCTAAAACAGGTGTAAATACACCAAATCCCGTCTAAAACCGGTTCAAATACACCAGATTTGCGTTTAAAACAGGTGTTATACGCCAGATTTACGTTTAAAACAGGTGCCAATACACCAGATTCACGTCTAAAACAGGTGTCAATACACCAGATTTGCGTCTAAAACTTGTTCAAATACATCAGATTCGCATCTAAAACAGGTGTCAATACACCAGATTCACGTCTAAAACAGGTGTCAATACACCAGATTCACGTCTAAAACAGGTGTCAATGCACCGGATTCACATCTAAAACAGGTGTCAATACACCAGATTCACGTCTAAAGCAGGTGTCAATACACCATGGTGGATGTCAGTTCTTTGATTGAAAGGAGGAGGAGGAGGAGGAGGAGGAGAAGAAGAAGAAGAAGAAGAAGAAGAAGAAGAAGAAGAGAGAGGGGGTTCACACCCATGGGACTTTCCAGCGCTCTGATTGGGGGGGTGGTCTCCATGGTTACTGTCTTTAATTAGGAGGGCAATTAAAGAGGCTGAACGGCCTGCAAGAAGACACTCACACACACACACACTGTCCTCTCTGGGGACGGCGATGCGTCTGGTCTTCCTACCCACAAGCCACTGGGGTGGCTTCTCTTCAAAGACTGAATTACGCTCCTCTTTCTCCTCGTTAACCCTCCGGCTGCTCAGGTTCTCTGGTTGAGATGTTTCACTTCCAGGACTCAGATCTGGAGCTGATCAGGATTCTGTGTGAAGTTCACATCTGGAGGACTCTGATCTCTAGAAACAGAATCTGGAGCAGCGGGACCACACTTTGGTATCGGAAGTGTTCTGGTTTCCGTTTGGTTGCGTGCCGGTTAAACCGTCTGTGTGGAGAGCTAAAGAGGAGGAAGTGTGATCTAAGAACTCATCGGCTACGATTTAGCTTTTAATTAGCTTCATATGCAAATGAGCGTTCTGGATCGGGTCCCCTGTGGTTCTGTATCTGTAGACAGCCGTTGAGGAGTTTCCCATTCACTTCACTACAGTCAGAGTTTTATTAAAGCATCATCAGGTGGACGTCAGAGGACCTGCGGCTTCTGATTGGTTCATATACAGTATATATATAAGAACGTATAAAAGTAGCGTACCTTCAGACGGGTCCAGTCTCCGGGCTCGGCGGCCATGTTTGGAGTTGTTGTGTACAAACATGTTGTCAGAGACGGCGAGAACATGGCCGTCCACGTTCACGGTCGTAGACACCACCACCTGCAAACACACCGGAGAACTTCATTTATAACCTACAGAAATGAACTGTTAAAATGGTAATGAAGTGAGTCTCTATGCAGATGATACGACGTTCTACACGACACTCACAAATAATAATAAAAACACCGTTTCTTGCTGAAGTTTATATAAAACTAGGAACCAACCAGTGAACGGATCAAATATGAAATAAAAAAATATTATATTTTAAATATAAGTTAATAAAACTTTAAAGTTAAAATATAATAAAAACGTTTTATTAAAAATATGTCTGTAAATAATAAGTGTGTTTCAATCTGTCACAGCGCTGTCCGCTGTAGCCCCGCCCTCTGTGTGATGTCACAGCCTCCATTCAGCTGAGGCCATTCATCATCCACCGGCCGGTTGCCGTGGC
>JAUPFX010000020.1:28069218-28086889 GCA_036937225.1 Sebastes paucispinis | reverse complement strand
GATGAAGGAGTGATTTCTATCTCAGTGATGGAGGTGTGTTAGATTTTAATCTCAGTGTGTTTCTAATGAGACGATTTAAACACAATGAAGCTCTGAGTTAATCATGTTTATGTGGTTATAAAGGGGGGGGGGGTTGGGGGGGTATTATATAATGACTCGTTAATAATCAGGTCATGTGACCCGGTCAGAAAACTGAATGGGAATCTAAAAATATGAATGAAAATGTGCTGAATGGACGAACAGGAAGTGATCATCTCTCTGGGTTCCTCCTCTAACAGGAAGTGATCATCTCCCTGGTTCCTCCTCTAACAGGAAGTGATCATCTCCCTGGTTCCCTCCTCTAACAGAAGTGATCATCTCTCTGGTTCCTCCTCTAACAGGAAGTGATCATCTCCCTGGTTCCCTCCTCTAACAGGAAGTGATCATCTCTCTGGTTCCTCCTCTTACAGGAAGTGATCATCTCCCTGGTTCCCTCCTCTTACAGGAAGTGATCATCTCTCTGGTTCCCTCCTCTTACAGGAAGTGATCATCTCTCTGGTTCCCTCCTCTTACAGGAAGTGATCATCTCTCTGGTTCCCTCCTCTAACAGGAAGTGATCATCTCTCTGGTTCCCTCCTCTAACAGGAAGTGATCATCTCTCTGGTTCCTCCTCTAACAGGAAGTGATCATCTCTCCCTGGGTTCCGCTCCTCTAACAGGAAGTGATCATCTCTCTGGTTCCTCCTCTTACAGGAAGTGATCATCTCTCTGGTTCCTCCTCTTATAGGAAGTGATCATCTCTCTGGTTCCTCCTCTAACAGGAAGTGATCATCTCTCTGGTTCCCTCCTCTAACAGGAAGTGATCATCTCTCTGGTTCCTCCTCTAACAGGAAGTGATCATCTCTCTGGTTCCTCCTCTAACAGGAAGTGATCATCTCCTCTGGTTCCCTCCTCTAACAGGAAGTGATCATCTCTCTGGTTCCTCCTCTAACAGGAAGTGATCATCTCTCTGGTTCCCTCCTCTTACAGGAAGTGATCATCTCTCTGGTTCCTCCTCTTACAGGAAGTGATCATCTCTCTGGTTCCTCCTCTAACAGGAAGTGATCATCTCTCTGGTTCCTCCTCTTACAGGAAGTGATCATCTCTCTGGTTCCTCCTCTTACAGGAAGTGATCATCTCTCTGGTTCCTCCTCTTACAGGAAGTGATCATCTCTCTGGTTCCTCCTCTAACAGGAAGTGATCATCTCTCTGGTTCCTCCTCTTACAGGAAGTGATCATCTCTCTGGTTCCTCCTCTTACAGGAAGTGATCATCTCTCTGGTTCCTCCTCTTACAGGAAGTGATCATCTCCCTGGTTCCTCCACTAACAGGAAGTGATCATCTCTCTGGTTCCTCCTCTTACAGGAAGTGATCATCTCTCTGGTTCCTCCTCTAACAGGAAGTGATCATCTCCCTGGTTCCCTCCTCTAACAGGAAGTGATCATCTCTCTGGTTCCTCCTCTAACAGGAAGTGATCATCTCCCTGGTTCCTCCTCTAACAGGAAGTGATCATCTCTCTGGTTCCTCCTCTAACAGGAAGTGATCATCTCCCTGGTTCCCTCCTCTAACAGGAAGTGATCATCTCCCTGGTTCCTCCACTAACAGGAAGTGATCATCTCTCTGGTTCCTCCTCTAACAGGAAGTGATCATCTCCCTGGTTCCCTCCTCTAACAGGAAGTGATCATCTCTCTGGTTCCTCCTCTTACAGGAAGTGATCATCTCTCTGGTTCCTCCTCTAACAGGAAGTGATCATCTCTCTGGTTCCTCCTCTAACAGGAAGTGATCATCTCTCTGGTTCCTCCTCTAACAGGAAGTGATCATCTCTCTGGTTCCTCCTCTAACAGGAAGTGATCATCTCTCTGGTTCCTCCTCTAACAGGAAGTGATCATCTCTCTGGTTCCTCCTCTAACAGGAAGTGATCATCTCTCTGGTTCCTCCTCTTACAGGAAGTGATCATCTCTCTGGTTCCTCCTCTAACAGGAAGTGATCATCTCTCTGGTTCCTCCTCTTACAGGAAGTGATCATCTCTCTGGTTCCTCCTCTTACAGGAAGTGATCATCTCTCTGGTTCCTCCTCTAACAGGAAGTGATCATCTCCCTGGTTCCCTCCTCTAACAGGAAGTGATCATCTCTCTGGTTCCTCCTCTAACAGGAAGTGATCATCTCCCTGGTTCCCTCCTCTAACAGGAAGTGATCATCTCTCTGGTTCCTCCTCTAACAGGAAGTGATCATCTCCCTGGTTCCCTCCTCTAACAGGAAGTGATCATCTCTCTGGTTCCTCCTCTTACAGGAAGTGATCATCTCTCTGGTTCCTCCTCTTATAGGAAGTGATCATCTCTCTGGTTCCTCCTCTAACAGGAAGTGATCATCTCTCTGGTTCCTCCTCTTACAGGAAGTGATCATCTCTCTGGTTCCTCCTCTTACAGGAAGTGATCATCTCTCTGGTTCCTCCTCTAACAGGAAGTGATCATCTCTCTGGTTCCTCCTCTTACAGGAAGTGATCATCTCTCTGGTTCCTCCTCTTACAGGAAGTGATCATCTCCCTGGTTCCTCCACTAACAGGAAGTGATCATCTCTCTGGTTCCTCCTCTTACAGGAAGTGATCATCTCTCTGGTTCCTCCTCTAACAGGAAGTGATCATCTCCCTGGTTCCCTCCTCTAACAGGAAGTGATCATCTCTCTGGTTCCTCCTCTAAGAGGAAGTGATCATCTCCCTGGTTCCTCCACTAACAGGAAGTGATCATCTCTCTGGTTCCTCCTCTTACAGGAAGTGATCATCTCTCTGGTTCCTCCTCTTACAGGAAGTGATCATCTCTCTGGTTCCTCCTCTAACAGGAAGTGATCATCTCTCTGGTTCCTCCTCTAACAGGAAGTGATCATCTCTCTGGTTCCTCCTCTAACAGGAAGTGATCATCTCTCTGGTTCCTCCTCTAACAGGAAGTGATCATCTCTCTGGTTCCCTCCTCTAACAGGAAGTGATCATCTCTCTGGTTCCTCCTCTAACAGGAAGTGATCATCTCCCTGGTTCCCTCCTCTAACAGGAAGTGATCATCTCTCTGGTTCCTCCTCTAACAGGAAGTGATCATCTCCCTGGTTCCTCCACTAACAGGAAGTGATCATCTCTCTGGTTCCTCCTCTTACAGGAAGTGATCATCTCTCTGGTTCCTCCTCTTACAGGAAGTGATCATCTCTCTGGTTCCTCCTCTAACAGGAAGTGATCATCTCTCTGGTTCCTCCTCTAACAGGAAGTGATCATCTCTCTGGTTCCTCCTCTAACAGGAAGTGATCATCTCTCTGGTTCCTCCTCTAACAGGAAGTGATCATCTCTCTGGTTCCTCCTCTAACAGGAAGTGATCATCTCTCTGGTTCCCTCCTCTAACAGGAAGTGATCATCTCCCTGGTTCCTCCTCTTACAGGAAGTTTTTTATTATATATAATCTTTACAGCTAATCAATATCAATGATTAGTGTGTATATTCATAAAGTCCTATTATATATTATCTTTATATTATTTCTCCATTCAGTGAACTTTATGGGTCTGTTTGATTTGTTTCTAATTACAGAAACAATGAGTTATTAAACTTTAGTTTTATATACAGTATATATCTATAGATAGATATAGATATAGATCTATATGTATAGATCTATATCTATAGGTTAAAGTGATGGGTGGAACTCTTGTTGTTCAGCAGGAACAGGACGTAGTGATGAGATGTTTGGTGATGGAGGATGAACACAAAGAGTTGACGTTAGAGAACGGAGCAGACGTTCCCCGCTGACCTCTCACATTATATCTGCAAAGCAATAAGCCTCAGGCCGCCCCGCTGCAATGCATTATGGGTACAGCAGGTCCTCCGAAGCCACGTCCTGCCCTTTGGGGAAATGAATTCATCTGTGTGTGTGTGTGTGTGTATGTGTGTGTGTGTATGTGTGTGTATGTATGTGTGTGTGTGTGTGTGTATGTATGTGTGTGTGTGTGTATGTGTGTGTATGTGTGTGTATGTCTGTGTATGTGTGTGTGTCTGTGTGTGTGTATGTATGTGTGTGTGTATGTGTGTGTGTGTGTATGTGTGTGTATGTCTGTGTGTGTGTGTGTGTGTGTGTGTGTGTGTATGTATGTGTGTGTGTGTATGTGTGTGTATGTATGTGTGTGTGTGTGTGTGTGTGTGTGTGTATGTGTGTATGTGTGTGTATGTATGTGTGTGTGTGTGTGTGTGTGTGTTACCTGGAACCTCCTCATGTCTCGAGGGTTCCCGGCGTTCTTCAGACAGTTCTGGTTACACTTCAGGAAAAACTTCAGGAAGAACCTGAACACAGAATAAAAACCAGCCATCAGCTCACTATATATATAACACTATACACTATATACTATATATATAACACTATACACTATATACTATATATATAACACTACACACTATATACTATATATATAACACTATACACTATATACTATATATATAACACTACACACTATATACTATATATATAACACTATACACTATATATATAACACTATACACTATATACTATATATATAACACTATACACTATATACTATATATATAACACTATACACTATATACTATATATATAACACTATACACTATATACTATATATATAACACTACACACTATATACTATATATATAACACTATACACTATATATATAACACTATACACTATATACTATATATATAACACTATACACTATATACTATATATATAACACTATACACTATATACTATATATATAACACTATACACTACAGACGTAGGCAAAGTTGTTGGTAACGTTCCGTTAAAGAGAGAAAAACCAACAATGGTCACTGAAATAACTTGAAACTGACAAAAATAATAATATATAAAAATTTACTGAAAATTAACTAATGAAAATCAGATATTGTTTTTGAATTGTGGTTCAGCAGAATCATTTTAAAAAACAAACTAATGAAACTGGCCTAGAAAAAAATGATGGTACCCTTAACTTAATATTTAGTTGCACAACCTTTTGAGGCAATCACTGCAATCAAGTGATTTCTGTAACTCTCAATGAGACTTCTGCACCTGTCGACAGGTATGTTGGCCCACTCCTCGTGAGCAAACTGCTCCAGCTGTCTCAGGTTTGAAGGGTGCCTTCTCCAGACTGCATGTTTCAGCTCCTTCCACAGATGTTCAATAGGATTTAGATCAGGGCTCATAGAAGGCCACTTCAGAATAGTCCAATGTTTTGTTCTTAGCCATTCTTGGGTGTTTTTAGCTGTGTTTTGGGTCATTATCCTGTTTGAGGACCCATGACCTGCGACTGAGACCAAGCTTTCTGACACTGGGCAGCACATTTCGCTCCAGAATGCCTTGATAGTCTTGAGATTTCATTGCACCCTGCACAGATTCAAGACACCCTGTGCCAGATGCAACAAAGCAGCCCCGTAACATAACCGAGCCTCCTCCATGTTTCACATTAGGTACAGTGTTCTTTTCTTTGGATGCTTCATCTCTTCGTCTGTGAACATAGAGCTGATGTGACTTGCCAAAAAGCTCCAGTTTTGTCTCATCTGTCCAAAGGACATTCTCCCAGAAGCTTTGTGGCTTGTCAATATGCATTTTGGAAAATTCCAGTCTCGCTTTTTTATGATTTGGTGTCCTCCTCGGTTGTCTTCCATTAAGTCCACTTTGGCTCAAACAGTGACGGATGGTGTGATCTGACACTGATGTACCTTGACCTTGGAGTTCACCTCTAATCTCTTTGGAAGTTGTTCTGGGCTCTTTGGTTACCATTCGTATTATCCGTCTCTTCAATATGTCATCAATTTTCCTCTTGCGGCCACGTCCAGGGAGGTTGGCTACAGTCCCATGGACCTTAAACTTCTGAATAATATGTGCAGCTGTAGTCACAGGAACATCAAGCTGCTTGGAGATGGTCTTATAGCCTTTACCTTTAACATGAAGGTCTATAATGTTCTTTCTGATCTCCTGAGACAACTCTCTCCTTAGCTTTCTGTGGTCCATGTTCAGTGTGGTACACACCATGACACCAAACAGCACAGTGACTACTTTTCACCCTTTAAATAGGCAGACTGACTGATTACAAGTTTGAAGACACCTGTGATGCTAATTACAGGACACACCTTAGTTTAACATGTCCCTATGGTCACATTATTTTGCATCTTTTCTAGGGGTACCATCATTTTTTGTCCAGGTCAGTTTCATTAGTTTGTTTTTTAAAATGATTCTGTTGAACCACAATTCAAAAACAATGTCTGATTTTCATTAGTTCATTTTCAGTAAATTTTTATTTATTATTACTTTTGTCAGTTTCAAGTTATTTCAGTGACCATTGTGGGTTTTTCTCTCTTTAACGGAAGGGTACCAACAACTTTGCCTACGTCTGTATATACTATATATATAATACTATACACTATATACTATATACTATATATATAATACTATACACTATATACTATATATAATACTATACACTATATACTATATATATAATACTATACACTATATACTATATATATACTACTATACACTATATATAACACTATACACTATATACTATATATATAACACTATACACTATATACTATATATATAACACTATACACTATATACTATATATATAATACTATACACTATATACTGTATATATAATACTATACACTATATACTATATATATAATACTATATACTATATACTATATATAATACTATACACTATATACTATATATATAATACTATACACTATATACTATATATATAATACTATACACTATATACACTATACTATACACTATATATATACACTATACTATACACTATATATATAACACTATACACTATATATATACACTATACTATACACTATATATATAACACTATACACTATATACTATATATATAACACTATACACTATATACTATATATATAATACTATACACTATATACTATATATATAATACTATACACTATATACTATATATATAATACTATACACTATATACTATATATATAATACTATACACTATATATATAATACTATACACTATATACTATATATAATACTATACACTATATACTATATATATAATACTATACACTATATACTATATATATAATACTATACACTATATACTATGTACTATATACTATATATATAATACTATACACTATATACTATATACTATATATATAATACTATACACTATATACTATATATATAATACTATACACTATATACTATATACTATATATATAATACTATACACTATATACTATATATAATACTATACACTATATATATAACACTATACACTATATACTATATATATAATACTATACACTATATACTATATATATAATACTATACACTATATACTATATATATAATACTATACACTATATACTATATATACTATACACTATATACTATATATAATACTATACACTATATATATAATACTATACACTATATACTATATATAATACTATACACTATATACTATATATAATACTATACACTATATACTATATATATAATACTATACACTATATACTATGTACTATATACTATATATATAATACTATACACTATATACTATATACTATATATATAATACTATACACTATATACTATATATATAATACTATACACTATATACTATATATATAATACTATATACTATATATATAATACTATACACTATATATATAACACTATACACTATATACTATATATATAATACTATACACTATATACTATATATATAATACTATACACTATATACTATATATATAATACTATACACTATATACTATATATAATACTATACACTATATACTATATATAATACTATACACTATATACTATATATAATACTATACACTATATACTATATATATAATACTATACACTATATACTATATATAATACTATACACTATATACTATATATAATACTATACACTATATACTATATATAATACTATACACTATATACTATATATATAATACTATACACTATATATATAACACTATACACTATATACTATATATATAATACTATACACTATATACTATATATATAATACTATACACTATATACTATATACTATATATATAATACATGATATCTTCCTTCAGTTCAGGTCTTAGAACAGAGATGGAACAAACACACACTGAGGATGAGAACGCCTCTCTCTCTCTCTCTCTCTCTCTCTCTCTCTCTCTCTCTGTCTCTCCGTCTCCCTCTCTCTCTCTCTCTCAGGACAGAAAACAGACAAACCTCACCCTTCTCTCTGTCGGGGTGATGTTTTCTGTATTATTTTATTATTTATTCTTTATTGTTATTATAATTATTATTATTTATCCAGCTGTGGTTCTGTTGAGTTCTGTGAGTCACTCAGACGTGTTTCAGACGAGCCGAGCAGCTGTTGGGATGTTCAGTATTGATTACCCAGCATTCCTTGCTGCTCCTTTCTATGAGCCTACAGACGGTCAAAGTGCTGACGGAGAAACACGGAAACACTCTGAACAGATGCTCGGACAACAAACGGACCTCCTCTAGAACCCCGGCAGCACGGTGGAACCACCAGAACGTTATTATTCATCTCTCAGAAACATTATTATAATAATAATAATAATAATAACAACTAGTAGAACAACAATAATGTAGCTAACGTTAATGTTAATATGTTATATATTTATTCTCACGACAAACCAAACTGATTTTAAGATCCAAGACTCAGGATGACCTCTGACCTCTGACCTCTGATCAGCTGCTCTCGCTCACACAAACAACCTTATCACCGTGGTAACCGCCCAGCACCAGCATCATCATCATCATCATCAGCAGCAGCTTACCTTCACAGTTTCTCCCTTCATCTCCTCCTCCCTTGTCTCCTCCTCCCGTGTCTCCTACTCCCTTGTCTCCTCCTCCCTTGTCTCCTGCCTCCTCTCGTCTCCTCCCTTATCTCCTCCTCCCTTGTCTCCTCCTCCCTTGTCTCCTGCCTCGTCTCGTCTCCTCCCTTGTCTCCTCCTCCCTTGTCTCCTACTCCCTTGTCTCCTCCTCCCTTGTCTCCTCCTCCCTTGTCTCCTCCACACACACGGTCTATTACTGTTCATATTTACGAGCAGATATCAGGACGCATCACAGATTCATCTCCATACACACACACACACACACACACACAGCCCCAGTGAGAAACCCACACTGATCTGGAGTTAATCTGCTCTATGAGGTAGAACATGGAGTCACTATTACCCCCCCACTGATGTACTGACACGGGGGGATAATGTGTGCATGTATGTGTGTGTGTGTGTGTGTGTGTGTGTGTGTGCGTGAGTGTGTGTGTGTGTGTGATTTAGGAGCTGCTGCAGCGCTGTGGTTCATCTTTACTTTAACTCAGCCGTTAAACATTAAAACACCTTCAATCCCCCCCCCCCACTGACATCCCATACTAGATCATATATTATAATATTATAGAATATAACATAATATAACATAAATTAATATAACATAACATAAATTAATATAATATAACATAAATTAATATAACATATCATAAATTAATATAATATATCATAAATTAATATAACATAACATAAATTAATATAATATATCATAAATTAATATAATATAACATAAATTAATATAACATATCATAAATTAATATAATATAACATAAATTAATATAACATATCATAAATTAATATAATATAACATAAATTAATATATCATATAACATGCAACACACACACGCACACAGTTGATGATTAGCGTGATGAATCCGTTGGTGTCGACCTTTGACCTCTGCTGTAATTAGAGACTAGAGATGCTGTCAGACAGCAGCGTCCTCAACATGCTCCTCTCTTAGCGTGTCCTCAACATGCTCCTCTCTTAGCGTGTCCTCAACATGCTCCTCTCTTAGCGTGTCCTCAACATGCTCCTCTCTTAGCGCGTCCTCAACATGCTCCTCTCTTAGCGTGTCCTCAACATGCTCCTCTCTTAGCGTGTCCTCAACATGCTCCTCTCTTAGCGTGTTCTCAACATGCTCCTCTCTTAGCGCGTCCTCAACATGCTCTCTTAGCGTGTCCTCAACATGCTCCTCTCTTAGCGTGTCCTCAACATGCTCCTCTCTTAGCGCGTCCTCAACATGCTCTCTTAGCGTGTCCTCAACATGCTCCTCTCTTAGCGTGTCCTCAACATGCTCCTCTCTTAGCGTGTTCTCAACATGCTCCTCTCTTAGCGTGTCCTCAACATGCTCCTCTCTTAGCGTGTCCTCAACATGCTCCTCTCTTAGCGTGTTCTCAACATGCTCCTCTCTTAGCGTGTCCTCAACATGCTCCTCTCTTAGCGTGTCCTCAACATGCTCCTCTCTTAGCGTGTCCTCAACATGCTCCTCTCTTAGCGTGTTCTCAACATGCTCCTCTCTTAGCGTGTTCTCAACATGCTCCTCTCTTAGCGTGTCCTCAACATGCTCCTCTCTTAGCGTGTTCTCAACATGCTCCTCTCTTAGCGTGTCCTCAACATGCTCCTCTCTTAGCGTGTCCTCAACATGCTCCTCTCTTAGCGTGTCCTCAACATGCTCCTCTCTTAGCGTGTCCTCAACATGCTCCTCTCTTAGCGTGTCCTCAACATGCTCCTCTCTTAGCGTGTTCTCAACATGCTCCTCTCTTAGCGTGTTCTCAACATGCTCCTCTCTTAGCGTGTCCTCAACATGCTCCTCTCTTAGCGTGTCCTCAACATGCTCCTCTCTTAGCGTGTTCTCAACATGCTCCTCTCTTAGCGTGTTCTCAACATGCTCAGACAGGAAGTCAGACGGGAAGTCACACAGGAAGTCAGACAGGAAGTCAGACGGGAAGTCAGACAGGAAGTCACACAGGAAGTCAGACGGGAAGTCAGACAGGAAGTCAGACGGGAAGTCAGACGGGAAGTCAGACGGGAAGTCAGACAGGAAGTCACACGGGAAGTCAGACGGGAAGTCAGACGGGAAGTCAGACAGGAAGTCACACGGGAAGTCACACGGGAAGTCACACGGGAAGTCACACGGGAAGTCACACAGGAAGTCAGACGGGAAGTCAGACGGGAAGTCAGACAGGAAGTCAGACAGGAAGTCAGACAGGAAGTCACACGGGAAGTCACACGGGAAGTCACACGGGAAGTCAGACGGGAAGTCAGACAGGAAGTCAGACAGGAAGTCACACGGGAAGTCAGACGGGAAGTCAGACGGGAAGTCACACAGGAAGTCACACAGGAAGTCAGACAGGAAGTCACACAGGAAGTCACACAGGAAGTCAGACAGGAAGTCACACGGGAAGTCAGACGGGAAGTCAGACGGGAAGTCAGACAGGAAGTCACACAGGAAGTCAGACGGGAAGTCAGACGGGAAGTCAGACAGGAAGTCACACAGGAAGTCAGACGGGAAGTCAGACGGGAAGTCAGACAGGAAGTCAGACGGACACTAACATGTTGTTGGTGGACTGTTTGTTGTAAATAAAGTGAAAATATAACGGACCAATCACAGAACCCTGAGGATCTCCAGGTGAACACAGCTCGTTAGGAGCTCGTTAGGAGCTCGTTAAGAGCTCGTTAAGAAGCCGTCATTGCCAAACCAATCAGCTGCCATGAAGATGACAGACAGGAAATAATGACAGCTTTGTTTTCTGTTTCTTCTTCATGTCTGGAGCTCATTTACATATTGAATTAACCTAATTAGCATTTGTAATTAAGAGCTGCTTCCTCTCAGGTTTCATGTTACAGCCCGAGGCTCTGAACCAATCACATGCCAGCCCTGCGTGTGGACCAATCAGATAACAGAATAGAATAGAATAGAATAGATATAATAATAAAATAAAATAGATATAATAATAGAATAAAATAGAATAGAATAGATATAATAACAGAATAGAATACAATAGATTTAATAATAGAATAGAATACAATAGATATAATAATAGAATAGAATAGATATAATAGAATAGAATAGAATAGAGTATAATAGAATAGAATAGATATAATAATAGAATACAATAGAATAGAATAGATATAATAATAGAATAAAATAGAATAGATATAATAATAGAATAGAATACAATAGATATAATAATAGAATAGAATAGAATAGATATAATAATAGAAAAGAATAGAATATATATAATAATAGAATAGAATAGTTATAATAATAGAATAGAATAGAATAGAATAGATATAATAATAGAATAGAATAGTTATAATAATAGAATAGAATAGTTATAATAATAGAATAGAATAGAATAGATATAATAATAGAATAGAATAGAATAGATATAATAATAGAATAGAATAGAATAGATATAATAATAGAATAGAATAGAATAGATATAATAATAGAATAGAATAGATATAATAAATAGTTATAATAGAATAGAATAGATATAATAATAGAATAGCATAGATATAATAATAAAATAGAATAGAATAGAATAGATATAATAATAGAATAGAATAGAATAGATATAATAATAGAATAGAATAGAATAGATATAATAATAGAATAGAATAGAATAGAATAGATATAATAAATAGTTATAATAGAATAGAATAGATATAATAATAGAATAGCATAGATATAATAATAAAATAGAATAGAATAGATATAATAATAGAATAGAATAGAATAGAATAGATATAATAATAGAATAGAATAGAATAGAATAGATATAATAATAGAATAGAATAGAATAGAATAGATATAATAAATAGTTATAATAGAATAGAATAGATATAATAATAGAATAGCATAGATATAATAATAAAATAGAATAGAATAGATATAATAATAGAATAGAATAGAATAGCATAGATATAATAATAAAATAGAATAGAATAGAATAGATATAATAATAGAATAGAATAGAATAGAATAGATATAATAAATAGTTATAATAGAATAGAATAGATATAATAATAGAATAGCATAGATATAATAATAAAATAGAATAGAATAGATATAATAATAGAATAGAATAGAATAGATATAATAATAAAATAGAATAGATATAATAATAGAATAGAATAGAATAGATATAATAATAGAGTATAATAGAATAGAATAGATATAATAATAAAATAGAATAGAATATAATAGATATAATAATAAAATAAAATAGATATAATAATAGAATAGAATAAAATAGAATAGATATAATAATAGAATAGAATAGAATAGATATAATAATAAAATAGAATAGATATAAGAATAGAATAGAATAGAATAGATATAATAATAGAGTATAATAGAATAGAATAGATATAATAATAAAATAGAATAGAATATAATAGATATAATAATAAAATAAAATAGATATAATAATAGAATAGAATAGAATAGATATAATAATAGAATAGAATAGAATAGATATAATAATAAAATAGAATAGAATATAATAGATATAATAATAAAATAAAATAGATATAATAATAGAATAGAATATATATAATAATAGAATAGAATAGATATAATAATAGAGTATAATATAATAGAATAGAATAGATATAATAATAGAATAGAATAGATATAATAATAGAATAGAATAGATATAATAATAGAATAGAATAGAATATATATAATAATAGAATAGAATAGATATAATAATAGAGTATAATATAATAGAATAGAATAGATATAATAATAGAATAGAATAGATATAATAATAGAATAGAATAGATATAATAATAGAATAGAGTAGATATAATAATAGAGTAGAATAGAATAGAATAGAACATAATAGATATAATAATAGAATAGAATAGATATAATAATAAAATAGAATATATATAATAATAGAATAGAACATAATAGATATAATAATAGAATAGAATAGATATAATAATAAAATAGAATATATATAATAATAGAATAGAACATAATAGATATAATAACAGAATAGAGTAGATATAATAATAGAATAGAATAGAGTATAATAGAATAGAATAGATATGATATTCTGCTGGTTGTGTCGGAGCAGCAGCAGACGGTGTGTTAAGGGTCAAACTCCTCAGTCGGTATATTCGGCTCCATTGACTCTCATTCATCCATTAACATGGCGGCTGGTCGGGGCCCTCTGGGCCCCCCCACATTATTCTGCTGTCAGTCATCCTGAAACTCTGAAACTCGTTAATGAGATTCAGCCCCGACCGACCTGCAGCGGGGGGGAATCACACCTACGCCGCCAGATGATTGACAGCACGTCGTCTTCCCATAATCCCACGCTGCACACACCAGAGACTCAACCCCCCATTCCCCCACCCCCCCCATCAAACCCCAAAAACACTCTCACATCTCAGAGACAAAAGATGAGAGCTGGTCACCTTCTTCATCATCATCATCATCATCATCATCATCATCATCATCACCTTCATCATCATCATCATCATCACCATCATCATCATCATCACCTTCATCATCATCATCACCTTCATCATCATCATCACCTTCATCATCACCATCATCATCATCATCACCTTCATCATCATCATCACCTTCATCATCATCATCATCACCTTCATCATCATCATCATCACCTTCATCATCATCATCACCTTCATCATCATCATCACCTTCATCATCATCATCACCTTCATCATCACCATCATCATCATCATCACCTTCATCATCATCATCACCTTCATCATCATCATCATCACCATCATCATCATCATCACCTTCATCATCATCATCACCTTCATCATCACCATCATCATCATCATCACCTTCATCATCATCATCACCTTCATCATCATCATCATCACCTTCATCATCATCATCACCTTCATCATCATCACCTGGGTTCTATGGGTTCTCTGGGTTGTCTGGGTTCTATGGGTTCTCTGGGTTGTCTACATTTTGACGAGGAAAAACTGTCATGTCCATTTTCAAAGGGGTCCCTTGACCTCTGACCTCCAGATCAGTGAATGTAAATGGGTTCTATGGGTACCCACGAGTCTCCCCTTTACAGACATGCCCACTTTATGATCATCACATGCAGTTTGGTTCAAGTCATAGTCAAGTCAGCACACTGACACACTGACAGCTGTTGTCTGTTGGGCTGCAGTTTGACATGTTATGATGTGAGCATATTGTTTTATGCTAAATGCAGTACCTGTGAGGGTTTCTGGATCAATATCTGTTATTGATCAGTGTTGTTCATTGATTTATAATAATAAATATATACATACATTTACATAAAGCAGCATATTAGTCCACTCCCATGTTGATAAGAGTATTAAATACTGAACTGATCTCCTTTAAGGTTCATTTAGAACAGATAAAACATGAGTTTAGTCATTATTAAATATTTTAACTGAGACAGCTCTAAAGTTGAACTGTACAGCGTCTCAGAGGTGCGTTAGCTCTCAGGAGTCTGGTTGGTATGAGGGAGTCTGAGTGTGTGTGTGTGTGTGTGTGTGAGTGTGTGTGTGTGTGTGTGTGTGTGTGTGTGAGTGTGTGTGTGTGTGTGTGTGAGTGTGTGTGTGTGAGTGTGTGTGTGTGTGTGAGTGTGTGTGTGTGTGTGAGTGTGTGAGTGTGTGTGAGTGTGTGTGTGTGTGTGTGAGTGTGTGTGTGTGTGTGTGTGTGAGTGTGTGCGTGTGCGTGTGTGTGCGTGTGAGCGTGTGTGTGCGTGTGCGTGTGTGTGTGTGTGCGTGCGCTCTCAGCAGAGTCTGACCCTGACATGTTTCCTGTTCACTGGACGCCGCTGAAAACACAAGAGACCTTCCCATCATGCATTTCAGCAGCGGGGGGGAGAAAAAAGAGATGCTGTAAAATCACCACTTCTCTTTTTGCAGCAGTCACATCCCCCCCTCCATCTCTCCCCCCCTCCATCTCTCCCCCCCTCCATCTCTCCCCCCCTCCATCTCTCCCCCCCTCCATCTCTCCCCCCCTCCATTCCTCCATCCCTCCATTCCTCCATCCCTCCATTCCTCCATCCCTCCATTCCTCCATCCCTCCATCCCTCCATTCCTCCATCCCTCCATCCCTCCATCCCTCCATTCCTCCATCCCTCCATTCCTCCATCCCTCCCCCCTCCATTCCTCCATCCCTCCATTCCTCCATCCCTCCATTCCTCCATCCCTCCATTCCTCCATCCCTCCATTCCTCCATCCCTCCATCCCTCCATCCCTCCATTCCTCCATCCCTCCATTCCTCCATCCCTCCCCCCTCCATTCCTCCATCCCTCCATTCCTCCATCCCTCCATTCCTCCATTCCTCCATCCCTCCATTCCTCCATCCCTCCATCCCTCCCCCCCTCCATCCCTCCATCCCTCCTCCATCCATCCCTCCATCCCTCCATCCCCCCTCCATCCCTCCATTCCTCCATCCCTCCATCCCTCCCCCCCTCCATCCCTCCTCCATCCATCCCTCCATCCCTCCATCCCCCCTCCATCCCTCCATCCCTCCATCCCTCCATCCCCCCTCCATCCATCCCTCCATCCCTCCATTCCTCCATCCCTCCATCCCTCCCCCCCTCCATCCCTCCATCCCTCCTCCATCCATCCCTCCATCCCTCCATCCCTCCATCCCCCCTCCATCCCTCCATCCCTCCATCCCTCCATCCCCCCTCCATCCATCCCTCCCCCCCTCCATCCCTCCATCCCTCCTCCATCCATCCCTCCATCCCTCCATCCCCCCTCCATCCCTCCATCCCTCCATCCCCCCTCCATCCATCCCTCCATCCCTCCATCCCTCCCCCCTCCATCCCTCCCCCCCTCCATCCCTCCATCCCCCCTCCATCCATCCCTCCATCCCTCATCCCTCCATTCCTACATCCCTCCATTCCTCCATCCCTCCATTCCTCCATCCCCCCTCCATCCATCCCTCCATTCCTCCATCCCCCCTCCATCCATCCCTCCATCCCTCCATTCCTCCATCCCCCCTCCATCCATCCCTCCATCCCTCCATTCCTCCATCCCTCCATTCCTCCATCCCCCCTCCATCCATCCCTCCATCCCTCATCCCTCCATCCCTCCCCCCCTCCATCCCTCCATCCCTCCTCCATCCATCCCTCCATCCCTCCATCCCCCCTCCATCCATCCCTCCATCCCTCCATCCCTCCCCCCTCCATCCCTCCCCCCCTCCATCCCTCCATCCCTCCATCCCCCCTCCATCCATCCCTCCATCCCTCATCCCTCCATTCCTACATCCCTCCATTCCTCCATCCCTCCATTCCTCCATCCCCCCTCCATCCATCCCTCCATTCCTCCATCCCCCCTCCATCCATCCCTCCATCCCTCCATTCCTCCATCCCCCCTCCATCCATCCCTCCATCCCTCCATTCCTCCATCCCTCCATTCCTCCATCCCCCCTCCATCCATCCCTCCATTCCTCCATCCCTCCATCCCTCCATCCCTCCATTCCTCCATCCCTCCATCCCTCCATTCCTCCATTCCTCCATCCCTCCATTCCTCCATCCCCCCTCCATCCATCCCTCCATTCCTCCATCCCTCCATTCCTCCATCCCTCCATCCCTCCCCCCTCCATCCCTCCATCCCTCCATTCCTCCATCCCCCCTCCATCCATCCCTCCATCCCCCCTCCATCCATTCCTCCATCCCTCCCCCTCCATCCTCCATCCCTCCCCCCCTCCATCCCTCCATCCCTCCCTCCATTCCTCCAT
>JAUPFX010000020.1:28051718-28064218 GCA_036937225.1 Sebastes paucispinis | reverse complement strand
AGCTGACACGTCTCTGATCACTCCAACCAGTGGAACTGAGCTCAGGGGTGCGTTAGTTTTCTGTCTCTGCTTCTCCCTGACTGTCTCTGCAGCAGCATGAAGAAAGACACACGAGACAGATGTTCTAAAAGTCTAACGTCTCTGTAACGTCTCTGTAACGTCTCTCTAACGTCTCTGTAACTTCTCTGTAGCGTCTCTCTAACGTCTCTGTAACGTCTCTGTAACGTCTCTGTAACGTCTCTGTAACGTCTCTCTAATGTCTCTCTAACGTCTCTGTAACGTCTCTCTAACGTCTCTGTAACGTCTCTCTAACGTCTCTGTAACTTCTCTGTAGCGTCTCTCTAACGTCTCTGTAACGTCTCTGTAACTTCTCTGTAACGTCTCTCTAACGTCTCTCTAACGTCTCTGTAACGTCTCTCTAACGTCTCTGTAACTTCTCTGTAGCGTCTCTCTAACGTCTCTGTAACGTCTCTCTAACGTTTCTGTAACGTCTCTGTAACGTCTCTAACGTCTCTCTAACATCTCTGTAACGTCTCTGTAACTTCTCTGTAACGTCTCTCTAACGTCTCTCTAACGTCTCTGTAACGTCTCTCTAACGTCTCTGTAACTTCTCTGTAGCGTCTCTAACGTCTCTCTAACATCTCTGTAACGTCTCTGTAACATCTACGTAACGTCTCTGTAACGTCTCTGTAACTTCTCTGTAGCGTCTCTCTAACGTCTCTGTAACGTCTCTCTAACGTTTCTGTAACGTCTCTGTAACGTCTCTAACGTCTCTCTAACATCTCTGTAACGTCTCTGTAACTTCTCTGTAACGTCTCTCTAACGTCTCTCTAACGTCTCTGTAACGTCTCTCTAACGTCTCTGTAACTTCTCTGTAGCGTCTCTAACGTCTCTCTAACATCTCTGTAACGTCTCTGTAACATCTACGTAACGTCTCTGTAACGTCTCTGTAACTTCTCTGTAACGTCTCTCTAACGTCTCTGTAACTTCTCTGTAGCGTCTCTCTAACGTCTCTGTAACGTCTCTCTAACGTTTCTGTAACGTCTCTGTAACGTCTCTAACATCTCTCTAACATCTCTGTAACGTCTCTGTAACATCTACGTAACGTCTCTGTAACGTCTCTGTAACTTCTCTGTAACGTCTCTCTAACGTCTCTCTAACGTCTCTGTAACGTCTCTCTAACGTCTCTGTAACTTCTCTGTAACGTCTCTCTAACGTCTCTGTAACTTCTCTGTAGCGTCTCTCTAACGTCTCTGTAACGTCTCTCTAACGTTTCTGTAACGTCTCTGTAACGTCTCTAACGTCTCTAACATCTCTGTAACGTCTCTGTAACATCTACGTAACGTCTCTGTAACGTCTCTGTAACTTCTCTGTAACGTCTCTCTAACGTCTCTGTAACTTCTCTGTAGCGTCTCTCTAACGTCTCTGTAACGTCTCTCTAACGTTTCTGTAACGTCTCTGTAACGTCTCTAACGTCTCTCTAACATCTCTGTAACGTCTCTGTAACATCTACGTAACGTCTCTGTAACGTCTCTGTAACGTCTCTAACGTCTCTCTAACATCTCTGTAACGTCTCTGTAACTTCTCTGTAACTTCTCTGTAACGTCTCTCTAACGTCTCTCTAACGTCTCTGTAACGTCTCTCTAACGTCTCTGTAACTTCTCTGTAGCGTCTCTAACGTCTCTCTAACATCTCTGTAACGTCTCTGTAACATCTACATAACGTCTCTGTAACGTCTCTGTAACGTCTCTGTAGCGTCTCTCTAACGTCTCTGTAACGTCTCTCTAACGTTTCTGTAACGTCTCTGTAACGTCTCTAACGTCTCTCTAACATCTCTGTAACGTCTCTGTAACTTCTCTGTAACGTCTCTCTAACGTCTCTCTAACGTCTCTGTAACGTCTCTCTAACGTCTCTGTAACTTCTCTGTAGCGTCTCTAACGTCTCTCTAACATCTCTGTAACGTCTCTGTAACATCTACGTAACGTCTCTGTAACGTCTCTGTAACTTCTCTGTAACGTCTCTCTAACGTCTCTGTAACTTCTCTGTAGCGTCTCTCTAACGTCTCTGTAACGTCTCTCTAACGTTTCTGTAACGTCTCTGTAACGTCTCTAACGTCTCTCTAACATCTCTGTAACGTCTCTGTAACATCTACGTAACGTCTCTGTAACGTCTCTGTAACTTCTCTGTAACGTCTCTCTAACGTCTCTCTAACGTCTCTGTAACGTCTCTCTAACGTCTCTGTAACTTCTCTGTAACGTCTCTCTAACGTCTCTGTAACTTCTCTGTAGCGTCTCTCTAACGTCTCTGTAACGTCTCTCTAACGTTTCTGTAACGTCTCTGTAACGTCTCTAACGTCTCTAACATCTCTGTAACGTCTCTGTAACATCTACGTAACGTCTCTGTAACGTCTCTGTAACTTCTCTGTAACGTCTCTCTAACGTCTCTGTAACTTCTCTGTAGCGTCTCTCTAACGTCTCTGTAACGTCTCTCTAACGTTTCTGTAACGTCTCTGTAACGTCTCTAACGTCTCTCTAACATCTCTGTAACGTCTCTGTAACATCTACGTAACGTCTCTGTAACGTCTCTGTAACTTCTCTGTAACGTCTCTCTAACGTCTCTCTAACGTCTCTGTAACGTCTCTCTAATGTCTCTCTAACGTCTCTGTAACGTCTCTCTAACGTCTCTGTAACGTCTCTGTAACGTCTCTGTAACTTCTCTGTAACGTCTCTCTAACGTCTCTCTAACGTCTCTGTAACGTCTCTCTAACGTCTCTGTAACTTCTCTGTAGCGTCTCTCTAACGTCTCTGTAACGTCTCTGTAACGTCTCTGTAACGTCTCTCTAATGTCTCTCTAACGTCTCTGTAACGTCTCTCTAACGTCTCTGTAACTTCTCTGTAGCGTCTCTCTAACGTCTCTGTAACGTCTCTGTAACGTCTCTGTAACGTCTCTCTAACGTCTCTCTAACGTCTCTGTAACGTCTCTCTAACGTCTCTCTAATGTTTCTGTAACGTCTCTGTAACGTCTCTAACGTCTCTCTAACATCTCTGTAACGTCTCTGTAACGTCTACGTAACGTCTCTGTAACGTCTCTGTAACTTCTCTGTAACGTCTCTCTAACGTCTCTCTAACGTCTCTGTAACGTCTCTCTAACGTCTCTGTAACTTCTCTGTAGCGTCTCTCTAACGTCTCTGTAACGTCTCTGTAACGTCTCTGTAACGTCTCTGTAACGTCTCTCTAATGTCTCTCTAACGTCTCTGTAACGTCTCTCTAACGTCTCTCTAACGTTTCTGTAACGTCTCTGTAACGTCTCTAACGTCTCTCTAACATCTCTGTAACGTCTCTGTAACATCTACGTAACGTCTCTGTAACGTCTCTGTAACTTCTCTGTAACGTCTCTCTAACGTCTCTCTAACGTCTCTGTAACGTCTCTCTAACGTCTCTGTAACTTCTCTGTAACGTCTCTCTAACGTCTCTGTAACTTCTCTGTAGCGTCTCTCTAACGTCTCTGTAACGTCTCTCTAACGTTTCTGTAACGTCTCTGTAACGTCTCTAACGTCTCTAACATCTCTGTAACGTCTCTGTAACATCTACGTAACGTCTCTGTAACGTCTCTGTAACTTCTCTGTAACGTCTCTCTAACGTCTCTGTAACTTCTCTGTAGCGTCTCTCTAACGTCTCTGTAACGTCTCTCTAACGTTTCTGTAACGTCTCTGTAACGTCTCTAACGTCTCTCTAACATCTCTGTAACGTCTCTGTAACATCTACGTAACGTCTCTGTAACGTCTCTGTAACTTCTCTGTAACGTCTCTCTAACGTCTCTCTAACGTCTCTGTAACGTCTCTCTAATGTCTCTCTAACGTCTCTGTAACGTCTCTCTAACGTCTCTGTAACGTCTCTGTAACGTCTCTGTAACTTCTCTGTAACGTCTCTCTAACGTCTCTCTAACGTCTCTGTAACGTCTCTCTAACGTCTCTGTAACTTCTCTGTAGCGTCTCTCTAACGTCTCTGTAACGTCTCTGTAACGTCTCTGTAACGTCTCTCTAATGTCTCTCTAACGTCTCTGTAACGTCTCTCTAACGTCTCTGTAACTTCTCTGTAGCGTCTCTCTAACGTCTCTGTAACGTCTCTGTAACGTCTCTGTAACGTCTCTCTAACGTCTCTCTAACGTCTCTGTAACGTCTCTCTAACGTCTCTCTAATGTTTCTGTAACGTCTCTGTAACGTCTCTAACGTCTCTCTAACATCTCTGTAACGTCTCTGTAACGTCTACGTAACGTCTCTGTAACGTCTCTGTAACTTCTCTGTAACGTCTCTCTAACGTCTCTCTAACGTCTCTGTAACGTCTCTCTAACGTCTCTGTAACTTCTCTGTAGCGTCTCTCTAACGTCTCTGTAACGTCTCTGTAACGTCTCTGTAACGTCTCTGTAACGTCTCTCTAATGTCTCTCTAACGTCTCTGTAACGTCTCTCTAACGTCTCTCTAACGTTTCTGTAACGTCTCTGTAACGTCTCTAACGTCTCTCTAACATCTCTGTAACGTCTCTGTAACATCTACGTAACGTCTCTGTAACGTCTCTGTAACGTCTCTCTAACGTCTCTCTAACGTCTCTGTAACGTCTCTGTAGCATCTCTGTAACGTCTCTCTAATGTTTCTCTAACGTCTCTGTAACGTCTCTCTAACGTCTCTGTAACGTCTCTCTAACGTCTCTCTAACGTTTCTGTAACGTCTCTCTAACGTCTCTCTAACATCTCTGTAACGTCTCTGTAACATCTACGTAACGTCTCTGTAATGTCTCTCTAACGTCTCTGTAACGTCTCTGTAACATCTACGTAACGTCTCTGTAACGTATCTAACGTCTCTGTAACGACTCTGTAACGTTTCTGTAACGTCTCTCTAACGTCTCTGTAACGTCTCTGTAACGTCTCTCTAACGTCTCTCTAACGTTTCTGTAACGTTTCTGTAACGTCTCTGTAACGTCTCTAACGTCTCTCTAACATCTCTGTAACGTCTCTGTAACGTCTACGTAACGTCTCTGTAACGTCTCTGTAACTTCTCTGTAACGTCTCTCTAACGTCTCTCTAACGTCTCTGTAACGTCTCTCTAACGTCTCTGTAACTTCTCTGTAGCGTCTCTCTAACGTCTCTGTAACGTCTCTGTAACGTCTCTGTAACGTCTCTGTAACTTCTCTGTAGCGTCTCTCTAACGTCTCTGTAACGTCTCTGTAACGTCTCTGTAACGTCTCTGTAACGTCTCTGTAACGTCTCTCTAATGTCTCTCTAACGTCTCTGTAACGTCTCTCTAACGTCTCTCTAACGTTTCTGTAACGTCTCTGTAACGTCTCTAACGTCTCTCTAACATCTCTGTAACGTCTCTGTAACATCTACGTAACGTCTCTGTAACGTCTCTGTAACGTCTCTCTAACGTCTCTCTAACGTCTCTGTAACGTCTCTGTAGCATCTCTGTAACGTCTCTCTAATGTTTCTCTAACGTCTCTGTAACGTCTCTCTAACGTCTCTGTAACGTCTCTCTAACGTCTCTCTAACGTTTCTGTAACGTCTCTCTAACGTCTCTCTAACATCTCTGTAACGTCTCTGTAACATCTACGTAACGTCTCTGTAATGTCTCTCTAACGTCTCTGTAACGTCTCTGTAACATCTACGTAACGTCTCTGTAACGTATCTAACGTCTCTGTAACGACTCTGTAACGTTTCTGTAACGTCTCTCTAACGTCTCTGTAACGTCTCTGTAACGTCTCTCTAACGTCTCTCTAACGTTTCTGTAACGTTTCTGTAACGTCTCTGTAACGTCTCTAACGTCTCTCTAACATCTCTGTAACGTCTCTGTAACGTCTACGTAACGTCTCTGTAACGTCTCTGTAACTTCTCTGTAACGTCTCTCTAACGTCTCTCTAACGTCTCTGTAACGTCTCTCTAACGTCTCTGTAACTTCTCTGTAGCGTCTCTCTAACGTCTCTGTAACGTCTCTGTAACGTCTCTGTAACGTCTCTCTAATGTCTCTCTAACGTCTCTGTAACGTCTCTCTAACGTCTCTCTAACGTTTTTGTAACGTCTCTGTAACGTCTCTAACGTCTCTCTAACATTTCTGTAACGTCTCTGTAACATCTACGTAACGTCTCTGTAACGTCTCTGTAACGTCTCTCTAACGTCTCTCTAACGTCTCTGTAACGTCTCTGTAGCATCTCTGTAACGTCTCTCTAATGTTTCTCTAACGTCTCTGTAACGTCTCTCTAACGTCTCTGTAACGTCTCTCTAACGTCTCTCTAACGTTTCTGTAACGTCTCTCTAACGTCTCTCTAACATCTCTGTAACGTCTCTGTAACATCTACGTAACGTCTCTGTAATGTCTCTCTAACGTCTCTGTAACGTCTCTGTAACATCTACGTAACGTCTCTGTAACGTATCTCTAACGTCTCTGTAACGACTCTGTAACGTTTCTGTAACGTCTCTCTAACGTCTCTGTAACGTCTCTCTAACGTCTCTCTAACGTTTCTGTAACGTTTCTGTAACGTCTCTGTAACGTTTCTGTAACGTCTCTGTAACGTCTCTCTAACGTCTCTCTAACGTCTCTGTAACGTCTTTGTAACGTCTTCGGTTCGTGACCCTGAGGTGTGTTTGGTTCGTGACCCTGAGGAGTGTTTGGTTCGTGACCCTGAGGTGTGTTTGGTTCGTGACCCTGAGGTGTGTTTGGTTCGTGTCCCTGAGGTGTGTTTGGTTCATGTCCTGGCTCCTCCCTCCTCTCTCACCTTCTCTTTCTCCACGAAGTCGACGTAGGCCGTGCGTTCGATCTCCACCGGCTGACCCTGCCGGTCGTACAGCGCCAACACAAAGTGGAAGAAGTTGGACTTCCTCAGATTGGACGGAGGCTGCTTCTCAAAGTGAGCTCGGGCTAACCCCACCCCGCTGAGAGACAGACAGAGAGACAGAGACAGACAGAGACAGAGAGCCAAAGAGACAGAGACAGAGACAGAGAGACAGAGAGAGAGACAGAGACAGAGACAGAGAGACAGAAACAGTCCATTAATGACGTCGGTGGTTTTGTTGTAATATTTCTGTAAATTTGGAAATTAAATGAAGTGAAATGTTACTGAGAAGACGGAGCAGAATTTAGAGTATATAGTATAGTTTATTATATATTATAGTATATAGTATAGTATATTATAGTATAGTATTATAGTATATAATAAAATATATATTATAGTATAGTATATAGTATATATTATAGTATATAGTATATAGTATATAGTATATAGTATATATTATAGTATAGTATATAGTATATATTATATATTATAGTATATAGTATAGATATCATCGAGAGTTAAACGGTTAAATTATGAAATGAAATAAGTTGTGAAATTGAGACATAAAAAGTGTTTTCATGTTTTCATGTTTTCATGTTTTCATGTGACGACGTCGGTGATGGAATTCATTTGATATGAATTGAGAGGAAATGAATCAGTGAACAAACGTGGACGTTATAAAGCGGGCGGTGTTTTACGTTAAAATCCTGACAATGTCTCAATAATAATATTTATTGTTTAAATCTTTAACGTCTGATTTAACGACTAAACATTGAAAAGCTTCAGGTGAGCTGAACCTACGTCACGGCGGAGCTTAAATCAAACGCTCCTCAGAAGGAAATCAGCAGCGATCAAATCAAACATGTTATTAATTAATTAATAACATGTTTAAATAATGAATAATAAAGTGACATAGAGACTAAGTCAAACAACCGGAGTGATAAGTACAGGTAATAATTCATAACGTGTGACACGCAGCTTCAGGCTTTAACCTCCATGAATGAATCATGTTAACAACAACTTCATATTAATATTCATCATCCGGGAGTCAAACTGCAGCGCTGACCCGACACGGCTCGTTATCAGAGAACCTTTAGAACACGGCAGAACAAGAACTATATGATTAATACATGTTCATAAAGCAGAACAGGAGTCTTTACATTAAAACTGTTAATAATCAATTTACATTGGTCATTCAAATTAAACTTTCATCTCCATCTGAATGTTAGAGGATTTATAATCATAAACTATTTATATAAATAAATATTTGACTGCTGCTTCACGGAAACGTTCAACTTCACAATCTGACGTTCAACATTTCAAACCCTGAGATCATTTTAATGATAAACTCTAAACTCAACTTATTCATATTCATATTCATATTAAAATAAACATTTTCAAATGTGTTAAAGTCTATTATTATTATTATATACTGAGATAACAGTTTTAATCATAAACTCACAACCTTATTTTTTACTTCTGCTTCACTGAAATGTTCATATTGTAATTGTTAATCATCATAACTATAAAATAAATATGTTATAGTGATAATTATGAATTATAAATTTAACATGTAAGTAAAATTATAATTGTTACTACTTATAAATGTAACACACAAATGTAAAGTTATAATTATTAATTGTTAATAGTTATAACTTTAACATATAAAATGTAAAGTTATAATTGTTAATATTATAACTTTAACATATAAAATGTAAAGTTATAATTGTTAATAGTTATAACTTTAACATACAAATGTAAAGTTATAATTGTTAATAGTTACAACTTTAACATACACATGTAAGTGAAGTTATAATTGTTAATAGTTACAACTTTAACATACACATGTAAGTCAGATTATAATTGTTACTACTTATAAATGTAACACACAAATGTAAAGTTATAATTATTAATTGTTAATAGTTATAACATTAACATACAAACATAAAGTTATAATTATTAATAATTATAACTTTAACATACAAATGTAAAGTTATAATTGTTAATAGTTACAACTTTAACATACAAACATAAAGTTATGATTGTTAATAATTAATAGTTATAACTTTAATATATAAAATGTAAAGTTATAATAGTTAATAGTTATAACTTTAACATATGAAATGTAAAGTTATAATTGTTAATAATTATAACTTTAACATACAAATGTAAGTTATAATTGTTAATAGTTATAACTTTAACACATAAAATTTAAAGTTATGATTGTTAATAGTTATAACTTTAACATATGAAATGTAAAGTTATAATTGTTAATAATTATAATTTTAACATATAAATGTAAAGTTATGATTGTTAATAGTTAATAGTTATAACTTTAACATATGAAATGTAAAGTTATAATTGTTAATAATTATAACTTTAACATACAAATGTAAAGTTATGATTGTTAATAATTAATAGTTATAACTTTAACATATAAAATGTAAAGTTATAATTGTTAATAATTATAACTTTAACATACAAATGTAAAGTTATGATTGTTAATAATTAATAGTTATAACTTTAACATATAAAATGTAAAGTTATGATTGTTAATAGTTAATAGTTATAACTTTAACATATAAAATGTAAAGTTATAATTGTTAATAATTATAACTTTAACATACAAATGTAAAGTTATGATTGTTAATAATTAATAGTTATAACTTTAACATATAAAATGTAAAGTTATGATTGTTAATAGTTATAACTTTAACATATAAAATGTAAAGTTATGATTGTTAATAGTTATAACTTTAACATACACATGTAAGTGAAGTTTTAATAGTTAATAGTTAATAGTTAATTGTTAATAGTTAATTGTTAATTGTTAATAGTTAATAGTTAATAGTTAATTGTTAATAGTTAATAGTTAATAGTTAATTGTTAATATTTAGAGCGTGTGCAGCTCTGATCGGAGGATTTCTCTGATGATGGTTTTTATTTTATGCTGCTGCTTCATGATGATGTTCATTTCATAATTATTAACATCAGAACATTTGTTCATATGTTAAAACTATTTTCCATCCTGATACAGGCAGATTCATATTTATTATATTGTTGTAGATTTGAAACTCTTAAACGCCTGCTTCATTAAAATGTTCATATTAATTAGACATGTTCAACGTATCAAACATGGAGATTCATTATATTAATGATAAACTCTGTACTGAACTTATTATATTCATATTCATATTAAACTTAACATTTTTAAATGTGTTAAAGTCTATTATTATTATTATTATATACTGAGATAACATTTTTAATCATAAACTCTCAACCATATTTTTTACTTCTGCTTCACTGAAATGTTCATATTGTAATTGTTAATAATTATAACTTAAACATAGATATGTTATAGTCATAATTATTAACAATAATAACTATAACATTCACAAGTAAAGTTATAATTATTAATAGTTATAACTTTACATGTTATAAAATAGCAGCGAGCAGGTCTCCAGATGTTGAGCAGTGGCGGGTGTCGGGTGGTGAGAACAGATAAAGATAGAAAGATAAACGGGTGAACTGGTAAACAGGTAAAGAGTCTTTTTCAGTTTATTTTTGTTGAAACAAACGAAGAAACGAAGAATCGACGAGACGCCGTCTTCAGCGAGACGAGACGCCGTCTTCAGCGTTCACAACTTTCCGTGTTCGAGCGTGCGCAGCTCTGATCAGAGGATTTCTCTGATGATGGATTTTATTTGACGCTGCTGCTTCATGACGATGTTCATTTCATAAATATTAATGTCAGAACATTTGTTCACATGTTAAAACATACGATCAGATTCATATTTATTATATTGTCGTAGATTTTAAACTTTTAAACACCTGTTTTATTAAAATGTTCATATTAATCTGACTGATCTTAAATATGTTTAAAAAGAGAGTTGAATATCCATCTGTTGGTTTATAATAAATATCATAAACTAATGCTTTAATGTTCATTATTACATTTTTAGAAATTATATTTAATGTGCATCTTTCTGTAATACTGCTTTATTAGAATTATAATGCTTCAGATATTACTGATATGAATGATTTCATTCTTTGACTTAAATATTATTATTAAAACATTTAGTTATGAATCCATATTCCTATAAATACTTCCTGCCGGTGTCGGACTTCCTTCCCGCTGCACGTTTGACCTTCACTAACAATAAAACCTTTGTTCAATTACCTTCTTTATTATTATCATTTAGAAACTAAATGATTATTATTCATAATCATATTTTAATTCACGCTCTGAAACATAAACTCATTCTGATTTTTGACCTTCAGCCAGAAGATGAGATATAATATATATAAATATAATATAAAACCTGATTTCATCTGTTGTAATAAATAATAAACTTTGTTCTGAGCATATGATCCAACATTTCAGATTGGGATTTAAAAAATGATTTTCTATTCAAATTAATCAGAAAATTATTTTTTACTTTAGAAAATCTTTTTAATAAAATGTCCTGAAACAAGTCGAGTGTTTGATGTTCGACCTCAGAAACATGTAGAAATAGGTTTTCTTCAGTTCTTCTGATTATAAGAAACATCTGAAAATATTATTATGATATTATATTTATTTTATTATATGATCAGAATCATGTAAAATTATTATCATATATTGTATTTATTTTATTTTATGATCAGAATCATGTAAAAGTCAGATGATTATGATATTTCTGTTCTGATATGATGAGAATCTGTTTCAGTCTCTAGCAGCTGCAGTAACGGAGACGTGGTTGAGCTGCAGCAGCTCTCACTTCACAGACGGAGAATTTAAAGCATCTCTCCTCCTGATGTGAGAGCGGCCGTCTGTCCTCTGGGACTCCAGCTCCCAGAATCCCTCTGGGGCAGCTGAGCGGCGGCAGTGAGCGGCGGCAGCGAGCGGCGGGTTTACCTCTGAGCGGCCGTGTTGGCGTCCACCACGCCGGAGGAGTGCATCCAGGAGCGGACGGCCAGCGGCTCCTCCTTCATGCTGGCCGTGGCCCCGCGGGGCAGCTGGTCCTGGATCCCGAACATCTCCGGGGCGCCGACGCTCCAGACGCCGTGACCACGACGACCACGACGACCACGAAACACGAAGAAAAAGAAACAGAAAAAATACAAAAGTCCAGCAGGAAGAAAAAAAGACACACCTGGACGGGACGGACGGACGGAGACTCGAAACGCTTCGGAGTTGGAACGCGGCCGGCGGCGAAGAAACCAGAAGACTTTTATTCAACTTTTAATATTTTAATATTTCACTTTTTACTCTCAAACTCAGATCTCCTGCTTTTTAAAGGACTTTTTAAAAATTCTTGGCCGTCATGTTGAAACCCGGCAGGAAGGAAAGAAAGGAGGAGGAGGAGGGAAAAAAGAAAAATAAAATCCTCAGAGGACGAGAAAACGAGAGGAAGAACGGAGACGACTCCGGACGGCGAATCGAGCGCGAGCAAAGTGTCTTTTTTCTTTTCCCCAAAGAGAGGAGGAGAGAGGAGGAGAGAAAGAGCACCGCTGATGGAGGGATGAGGAGCAGAAAGGAGGAGAAACTCTCAGCCCTGCGGCCCCACAGGACTGGACGCCAAAACCCAAAAACCCCACGGGTCTTCCTCCTGAGCCGCTGACGACATCACAGCCGGGGGCGGGGCATGACCATATAAGGACAGGAGAGGTGAGACGGTGTGTGTGTGTGTGTGTGAGGAG
>JAUPFX010000020.1:28029218-28041718 GCA_036937225.1 Sebastes paucispinis | reverse complement strand
TACATCTCATTAGCACATCCTCAACATCCTCAACATCCTCAACATCTCATTAGCACATCCTCAAAATCCTCAACATCCTCAAAATCCTCAACATCCTCAACATCCTCAACATCTCATTAGCACATCCTCAACATCCTCAACATCCTCTACATCTTCAACATCCTCAACATCCTCAACATCTCATTAGCACATCTTCAACATCCTCAACAACCTCAACATCCTCAACATCTCATTAGCACATCCTCAACATCCTCAACATCCTCAACAACCTCAACATCCTCAACATCTAATTAGCACATCCTCAATATCCTCAACATCCTCAACATCTCATTAGCACATCCTCAACAACCTCAACATCCTCAACATCCTCAACATCCTCAACATCCTCAACAACCTCAACATCCTCAACAACCTCAACATCCTTAACAACCTCAACAACCTCAACATCCTCAACATCCTCAACATCTCATTAGCACATCCTCAACATCCTCAACATCCTCAACAACCTCAACATCCTCAACATCCTCAACATCTCATTAGCACATCCTCAACAACCTCAACATCTTCAACATCCTCAACATCCTCAACAACCTCAACAACCTCAACATCCTCAACAACCTCAACATCCTCAACAACCTCAACATCCTCAACATCCTCAACATCCACAACAACCTCAACATCCTCAACATCCTCAACATCTCATTAGAACATCCTCAACATCTCATTAGCTCATCCTCAACATCCTCAACAACCTCAACATCCTCAACATCCTCAACATCTCATTAGAACATCCTCAACAACCTCAGCATCCTCAACATCCTCAACAACCTCAACATCCTCAACATCTCATTAAAACATCCTCAACAACCTCAACAACCTCAACATCCTCAACATCTCATTAGAACATCCTCAATATCCTCTACATCCTCAACAACCTCAACATCTCATTAGAACATCCTCAA
The DNA here is from genome assembly GCA_036937225.1 of Sebastes paucispinis. Lineage (NCBI taxonomy): Eukaryota > Metazoa > Chordata > Actinopteri > Perciformes > Sebastidae > Sebastes > Sebastes paucispinis. The sequence continues at coordinate 28,040,756 of JAUPFX010000020.1, read as the reverse complement.
CATCCTCTACATCCTCAACATCCTCAACATCTCATTAGAACATCCTCAATATCCTCTACATCCTCAACATCCTCAACATCCTCTACATCCTCAACATCCTCTACATCCTCAACATCCTCAACATCCTCAACATCCTCAACATCCTCTACATCCTCAACATCCTCTACATCCTCTACATCCTCAACATCCTCAACATCCTCAACATCCTCTACATCCTCAACATCCTCAACATCCTCAACATCCTCTACATCCTCAACAACCTCAACATCCTCAACAACCTCAACATCCTCAACATCCTCAACATCTCATTAGCACATCCTCAACAACCTCAACATCCTCAACAACCTCTACATCCTCAACATCTCATTAGCACATCCTCAACAACCTCAACATCCTCTACATCCTCAACATCCTCTACATCCTCAACATCCTCAACTCTCTGCTCTCAACAACAAACAACAAGTTCAGACCGGAACCGGGACCAGGTCTCCGACCGGCGCTGCTCCGGTAATATGAACACCTCATCGTTCACCTGTTCAACTGATCACCTGAACCGGAGGAGACCTCAGGTAGAGAGAGAGAGAGAGAGAGTGAGAGAGAGACCTCAGGTAGAGAGAGAGAGAGAGAGAGCGAGAGAGAGAGAGAGAGAGAGAGAGACCTCAGGTAGAGAGAGAGAGAGAGAGAAAGAGAGAGACCTCAGGTAGAGAGAGAGAGAGGGAGAGAGCGAGAGAGAGAGACAGAGAGAGAGAGAGAGACCTCAGGTAGAGAGAGAGAGACAGAGAGAGAGAGACCTCAGGTAGAGAGAGAGAGAGAGAGAGAGAGACCTCAGGTAGAGAGAGAGAGAGAGAGAGAGAGAGACCTCAGGTAGAGAGAGAGAGAGACCTCAGGTAGAGAGAGAGAGAGAGAGAGAGAGACCTCAGTTAGAGAGACAGAGAGAGAGAGACCTCAGGTAGAGAGAGAGAGAGAGAGACCTCAGGTAGAGAGAGAGAGACCTCAGGTAGAGAGAGAGAGAGAGACCTCAGGTAGAGAGAGAGAGAGAGAGAGAGAGAGAGACCTCAGGTAGAGAGAGAGAGAGAGAGAGACCTCAGGTAGATTGAGAGACAGAGAGAGAGAGACCTCAGATAGAGAGAGAGAGAGAGAGAGAGAGAGAGACCTCAGGTAGAGAGAGAGAGAGAGAGAGAGAGAGACCTCAGGTAGAGAGAGAGAGAGATACCTCAGGTAGAGAGAGAGAGAGAGAGAGAGAGAGAGAGAGAGACCTCAGGTAGAGAGAGAGAGAGAGAGAGACCTCAGGTAGAGAGAGAGAGAGAGAGAGAGAGAGAGACCTCAGGTAGAGAGAGAGAGAGAGACCTCAGGTAGAGAGAGAGAGAGAGAGAGAGACCTCAGGTAGAGAGAGAGAGAGAGAGAGAGAGAGACCTCAGGTAGAGAGAGAGAGACCTCAGGTAGAGAGAGAGAGAGAGAGAGAGAGAGAGAGACCTCAGGTAGAGAGAGAGAGACAGAGAGCGAGAGACCTCAGGTAGAGAGAGAGAGAGAGAGAGAGAGAGACCTCAGGTAGAGAGAGAGACCTCAGGTAGAGAGAGAGAGAGAGAGAGAGATACCTCAGGTAGAGAGAGAGAGAGAGAGAGAGAGAGACCTCAGGTAGAGAGAGAGAGAGAGAGAGAGAGACCTCAGGTAGAGAGAGAGAGAGAGAGAGAGAGAGACCTCAGGTAGAGAGAGCGAGAGAGAGACCTCAGGTAGAGAGAGAGAGAGACAGAGAGAGAGAGACCTCAGGTAGAGAGAGCGAGAGAGAGACCTCAGGTAGAGAGAGAGAGAGAGAGAGATACCTTAGGTTTTTATTTATTTAGCGAATGCAAAGTCCTTGAGCCATGCAGTTGCCTCCTGATCTGCTGTATGGAGGGTGTCTAACCCTCCTTTAAGACTGTGGAGCGGGCAAGCTTCAATGATGTGTTCCATTGTTTGCACCTCTCCACAGGCACACAATGGGCTTGGGCTGCTGCCCCATTTGTGAAGGCTGGCCAAGCAGGGGCCATGTCCGGAGCTGAATCTATTAAGAGTTGACCACTGTATCCTTGGCAGGTTGGTGCCAGGGACCTGTTGGGTGGGGTCTGACACCAGATGTTTGTTTGGGACATCCTTGGACTCCCATTCCTTTTCCCAAGCTGATTGGGTGGTGAAGTCGGCTGGTGGGGTATTCTTCCATATCGGTCGTCTGGATGGAAGACGGGCAGTGGGTGGGTTGAAGATGTCTGCATGGATTGGTAGATGGGGAGAGTCTTCGACCTTTTGAAGCATCCTTTGAGTAGATGCTACTCGCCGGATATGTGGGGGGGTTATATTGGATAGGACAGGGAGCCAGGGGAGTGGTGTTGAACGAATAGTCCCGCTTATGATTCGCATGGTTGTGTTGAGCTGGGTGTCCACATGGTGTGTATGGGGTGACCTGGACCAAACAGGGGCACAGTATTCTGCTGCAGAGTAAGCAAGGGCTAGTGCCGAGGTGCGCAATGTGGGGGCTGCTGCCCCCCATTTTGAGCCAGCGAGCTTACAGAGCAGGTTGTTTCTAGTCTTCACCTTAGCTGCCGTTCCTTTCAGGTGTTCCTTGAAGGATAGGGTCCTGTCAAGTGTCACTCCCAGGTAAGTTGGGTTGAGGGCGTGCTTCAGCTTAAGTCCGCTGAGTTGGATATTTAGCTCTGAAGCAGCTTTTGCGTTGTTGAGGTGGAATACACTGGAGACTGTTTTAGCGGGGCTTGGTTTTAGGCGCCAGGTTTTGCAGTACTGGTCCAGCTTTGCGAGGTCTTCCGTGAGCACCTGTTCCAGAGAGTCAAAGTCTGGTGCTTGGGTTGCCAGACAGATGTCATCAGCGTAGATGAATTTACGGGATTTAGTGGTGGGTAGGTCATTTGTGTAAAGGTTAAACAGGGTTGGGGCGAGGACTGACCCTTGTGGGAGCCCGTTTGACTGTTTTCTCCATGCACTCTTATTCTGTCCAAGGTGAACTCTGAACCTCCGGTTAGTTAGCAGAGTTTTAATTGTTGCTGTTGCCCAGGCAGGGAATGCTTTTGTGAGTTTTAGCAGGAGGCCTTTGTGCCAAACAGTATCGTAGGCAGCTGTGAGGTCGAGGAATACTGTTCCTGTCTTCAGTTTGCGCTCGAAACCATTTTCGATGAAGGTGGTTAGGGCCAGTACTTGTTCTCCTGTGCTGCGGCCCTTGCGGAAACCAGCCTGGTCTACGCAAAGAATCTCTTCTACTCCTGGAGATATGCGTTGTAGTATAAGGCGTTCCAGGATTTTGAAAGGGACGCAGAGTAGAGAGATTGGGCGGTAGCTTGCTGGTAGTTTGTGGTCTTTACCAGGTTTTGGTATGGCAATTACTTTTGCTGACCGCCATTTCTTTGGGATTGAGTTTGACTGTATTATCCTGGTATAGAATTGGGTCAGCCAGGTTAGAGCTCGGGGGCCCAGATGTTTCATGAACTCTGGAGAGATGTTATCATATCCTGCTGCCTTTCCACATTTCAGGCCCTGCAGGACTTTCTCCAGTTCAGCGACCTCAAAAGGCTCAGGGTTGCTTTCCTCTCTGAGCTTTTTTCTGTGTGCCTTTAGCTCAGTTGTAATTGATCTTCTGGTGTTTTTGTCTTGGGCTGCTTTTGCAATAGTCAGTAGGTGGGACGCAACTTGATTGGGTGTGACAGGTGGTCGGCTTTGGGTAGGTGGTTTCTGTGCAGCTCCAAGGCGGCGGATGAGGCTCCAGCATTTTCTGCCCTAACCCTAACCCTAACCCTAACCCTATTCCACCTGGCTGAGTGGAATGTTCCTCTTTGTTTGGGGTCATGAATCAGAACAAGGTCGTTTCTGGATGCCCAGGCTGAAAGTGCCTCACCATCACCATCTACTGCTGGGTATCCCCAGTCAGGGTGGTGGCAGTTAAAGTCCCCCACATAGATGGCAGGGTGGGGGAAAGTGGGTAGGACTTGCTGATCCCAGTTGGCACTCGGGGGCTTGTATACATTAACGATGTGAAAACCGCCAATGGTTATGGTTTCAGAGAAATTGATTGTTGTCAAATGGTTAGCTTCAACTATGTCAGAGCGCACATAGGTGGCAAGTCCGTGTTTGGTATGGGGCGTGTAGCACAGAAGATCAAAGCCATTGATGGAGTAGCGGCCTGCTTCCTCTGTGCCAACGTGAGTCTCTTGGAGGCAGATAACGTCAATGGAATGTTGGGAAGCGAGGACTTCGATGAGGCTCCGCTTGGCTGCAGACAGGCCTTCAACATTAAGTTGTAGTATTCGGAGGGCAGGTCCAACCGCTAGGTGCTCTTGGGGCTGTTTGTGGTTACTGCTTTCGGCATGGGGACTGTGACTAAGATTCTTCGATTTGGCTCTCAGGCGTTGTCTCTTGGAATTTAGTCTGCTGGTAGGATCATTGGCTTCCCCAGGCGGACCTCGGTACTGACGGGGGGCGCGATGTGAACGCTGATCCATTGCCTCCCATACCTTAGGTAGAGAGAGAGAGAGAGAGAGAGAGAGAGACCTCAGGTAGATTGAGAGACAGAGAGAGAGAGACCTCAGGTAGAGAGAGAGAGAGAGAGAGAGACCTCAGGTATAGAGAGAGAGAGAGAGAGAGAGAGAGAGACCTCAGGGAGAGAGAGAGAGACAGAGAGAGAGACCTCAGGTATAGAGAGAGAGAGAGAGAGAGAGAGAGAGACCTCAGGTAGAGAGAGAGAGAGAGAGAGAGAGACCTCAGGGAGAGAGAGAGAGACAGAGAGAGAGAGACCTCAGGTAGAGAGAGACAGCTGTTCTCTCTAATGTTCAGCTGACGGGTCTTTAATTAATAACCAGAGTTCATCATCACTCCTCTTCATCACTCCTCTTCATCACTGCTCCTCTTCATCATCACTCCTCCTCTTCATCACTGCTCCTCTTCATCATCACTCCTCTTCATCACTGCTCCTCTTCATCATCACTCCTCCTCTTCATCACTCCTCTTTATCACTCCTCTTCATCACTCCTCTTCATCATTATTATTATTATTATAACTATTATTATAATTATAATTATAATTATTATTATTATAATTATTATTATTATTATTATAATTATTATTATTATTATTATTATTATAATTATTATTATTATTGTCTACATGTTTGTCTTAATGCAGTCGTTTATGTCTAAATGTGATAATTAGTTTAATGAGAAGAAAACATTTAGTTTATAAATTAAAATATTTTATTTTACAGTTAACTTAGTAATAATATTATTATTATTATTATTATTATTATTATTATTATTATTATTATCATTAATAATAATAATAACAATCAGAATCAGAATCAGAATATTAACATAAATCCAGTTGTTGATGTGGAGGCCTGGCCGGTGTCTCTGGTGGAGACATGATGAAGAATAAAGACATGTCTTCATGTCTTCAGACTGTAGAGGACTAGACTGAGGACCAGATTGAGGACCTGATGGACTCTGTCTCCATCTAGAGGACAAACTGGAGACGTGATGAAGCGTCTTCATCTTCTAACAGAACCACTGGGTCACAATCAAGGATGAATATAATACTAATAACTTATTATTATTATTATTATTAATATAATAATAATAATAATAATAATAATAATAATATATATATATATTATAATTTATATAAGAATATATAATATAGATAATATAGATATACTGTAGTGTTATAAGTGTCATTAATAGTCTGAGCTCACATCTACAAGCTCATATATAAACACATTATATACGTATATATATGTATATATACATATATATATACATACATGTATATATATATATATATATATATATATATACACACACACACATGTATATATATATTATATTAAAAGATGCTCTTTTATTTTGAAACTCCTCCAGTTATTTTAATGAATCGGTGTGATGTCACTGATGATGTCACTGATGATGTCATAACGTTTGGAAGAAGAGAGAACCAAAAGAGACGTTAAACACTATAAGCATGGGCGTCTGGCTAGCTCAGTGGGTAGAGCGGGCGCCCAAGGCTCAGTTCTAACCGCAGCGGCCCGGGTTCAAATCCGGCCTGTGGCCCTTTCCGCATCCACTCCCTCTCTCCCCCCTTTCCAACACTCTATCCACTGTCCTCAATAAAAATGGAAAATAACTTTAAAAAAACACTATAAACATTAGACTTTTATTCTGAAGGAAACACACAAACAAAAGGAACAGTGAATCACTTCCTGCTTCAGCAGAACGCCATCATGGTTACAGTACAGCCGTTGATGCTAGCAGCCGGCTAGATCGCTAATGGCATTAATGAACTGCGGTGCGTTCAGGTCCCATCGGAGAACAGAGAACCCCGCACACCGTCTCATAAACTTTAATAAATACATAAATACAACTAGCTTCATGTTATTAGTTCCATCTCGTTGATTCATCCTAATAAAACTAATCATTAATTAACGCTGATCACAAGGCACCGCGTGTTCCTGAACACAGCACGCCGCCGCCGGCAGCCGTTCAGTAAACATCTGGACAACATGACCTTTAAACACACTTTAACTTTCTCTTCAACACTTCCTGTCACATGACTCACACTGTACACACACACACACACACGCACACACACACGCACGCAACAGTAAAGGCTTTTAATCTGGTAGGGCTACAGGGGCTAACAGGAAGTGCAGGTTTTATCTGTTACCGCTCCGTCTACAGCAGTTACCACGACAACGGGTCTACAGCAGGTGGCTAAAGTGCATAGCAACAACTCAGGTCATTAACTACCCGTCACCAGGGAGACCAGTGGTGGTTAGCCACATGCTAACGAGAGGCTAATGTTCAGCTAGCTTCGTTAGCTGAAGCGTAGCAGGAAGTAGTTTATTTATGAAAGATACATCTCAGAGCACTGATGCATTGTGGGGGATGTGCTATCATCGTTCAGTTCATAATGTGCTTTACAACAACAACAACGTAAAGACTGATAAAATATCTCTATATAAATATCTAACCTCTAGCAGCGAGTTATCTGAGTGTTTATTAGTGTTTTAGAACGAAACCGCCGTGAAACTATCAGAAAATAACCTTTCATTTCTCTGATTCGCTGCTTTGTTCTCACTAACGCCGCTCCCTCTCTTCATTCACTCTATAGCTCTACCACCACCGCTCCCTCTCTTCATTCACTCTATAGCTCTACCACCACCGCTCCCTCTCTTCATTCACTCTATAGCTCTACCACCACCGCTCCCTCTCTTCATTCACTCTATAGCTCTACCACCACCGCTCCCTCTCTTCATTCACTCTATAGTTCATGTTCATGAAAATAACAGTAGTAGTAGTCAAGATCACTTAAGTCCAGGACAAGTCCAAATGAGGTCAAGACAGGGGCTAAAGGACATCAAAAACAAGTCCAGGACAAATCTGAGTCAACCCAGATTCCACTGACAGCGGAGGACAACATGAAACAGAGTGCAGGTTCTTCTCACTGAGGTTTGGTCTGGTTCTAGGTTCTGGTTCAGGGTCACATCGTCATTCTCCTGCTTTACGAATTAGACATCTTCAGGGATACGACACAAGATCTATCGAACACTAAGAGAACCCAACGTTACTTTTCAGGTTGGGCTGAGTCCAAATGTCCCCCCTCTGGACTTATGGACTGGGCCCTCATGGACTTGGGTCATTCCATCACATACAGTCATCACAACAAGTCTGCATCGGTGACGTGCTGCACAATGACACCAGGCCCTATTTAGACCTAGACCCTACCTAGACTTTAGACCTAGACCCTAAGATCCATCTCTGGACAGAATCCACTTGAGAACTTGAGTCTGCCAGTGTGGGGAAGTCCGGACACCTGGATTCAGCCCTGCTCCAGACCCAGACTGGGTCCACGTAGGTTTTAGAGTTAAAGATCTTTGAACTGAGCCTGAAGGCATCGAGGTTTAACACCGTAGATCAACCTGAACCAGACACCACAGAAGGGTCCATCGCCTCATTTCTCTCTCTTCAAACCAACATCTGGAGTCTTCTGAACACCGAGTTCAGGCTGGTGGTTCAGGACTTAAAGATCCGTGCTGCTGGTCTTCTCTGGCAGCTGACCGGGTTTCTGTTAAGAATCAGCGGTCATGGTGGAGAAGAAGAAGTGAAGGGAGGTCTGAGGTGAGGAACAAGTCACATCCTGAATCCTCCTCCAGTCAGCCGTCCTCATGTCGTTGAGTTGTCAGAATCAGAGCTGTGATTCTGGACGATGTGGATCCAATTCTTCAATGAGAAGTGGAGCCAGATGTTGTCACGGTTTACAAAATGGTACTGAAGCCTTGTGGAGCTCTCTGAAACTCCGGTAATGCCTTGAACCCATCACGGGTCTTTGGGAGGTTTTAAGAAAGCACTTGTGAATCCGTGTCAGACTTGTGAAGCCTTACAGGTCACCTGGTGGATCCTCAGGGTGGCTACCGAATCCTTCGGACGCTTTGACGGAGCCCTTATGACTCCTGATTGTCTTTAAAGCTTCGGGTCGGTCGTGTTCCTCAGAAACATTGGTTCTATTCCCGACAAAGAATCAAATGCTCTGACAAAAAACGAGAAAAATCCAGCATCTGAGTCGGTCGCCGGACAGGAGGCAACCCTGGGCCGGTTTCTGTGCTGGTTTCTGGTTTCTGTGCTGGTTTCTGTGCTGGTTTCTGGTTTCTGGGCTGACGCCCTGCAGACTCCTTAATTATTGGGATGCTTTTACTGAGCACCTACAAATCCCTTTGTAAGGTTTTAAAGATTTCCCATGAGGCCGTGCCAGGTAATCCAGCTGAGTCGGGCCAACTGGGGCCGAGTGTTGGTACACTCGGATGTGTTCCGGCAAAAGAGGACCAGATGTGAACCGGGTCTGGTTCTTATAGGGCAGCAGGATTCTAGGAAACCCAAATGAGCAGGATTTAGAACGGGTCCTGATGGGGATGTGGCTCCAGTGAACGCAACGGTCATACGAACATGCCGGGACAACCTCCGGATCTGGTGTGGCGCTTCAGTGCTCATGTGAATCTCAGTGAGTGCAACATTGAAACATGTCCTGTGGTGGTCTCACCAGTAGGGGGCGCTGGTCTCACCAGTAGGGGGCACTGGTCTCACCAGTAGGGGGCGCTGGTCTCACCAGTAGGGGGCGCTGGTCTCACCAGTAGGGGGCGCTGGTCTCACAAGTAGGGGGCGCTGGTCTCACCAGTAGGGGGCGCTGGTCTCACCAGTAGGGGGCGCTGGTCTCACAAGTAGGGGGCGCTGGTCTCACCAGTAGGGGGCGCTGGTCTCCACGTGACCCCAGCTCTGCCATTCGGGGAAGTTCCCCGCTGACGTCCGGGGGCTTCCAAAGGGATCGATCTCCATCTCCTCCCTCTGGATCTCCAGCCCGGCCGTGCTCTCGCTGCTCTGGGTCGGGCTGCCGTTTGGGTCCGTCAGCCGGTAGTTGTTCCCGAGGTTGTTGTCCCAGAAGGTGCGGTCCTGAGTCTGGTACCGAATGCAGAACTCCGCTCTATTGGAGCGCTCGAGGAGCTCCGGTACCGAGACGGAGAAGGAGAAGGTGTCGGTGTCGGGGCAGCCGTAGACGTTGTTCAGGTACCGACACGGAACATCCTGGAACGAGCGCCACGAGTCAAAGGTGATCCGGACCGAGATGAACTTGTCAAAGCAGAGGTTTCGGACCTGAACGGTACCTGAGAGCAGACGCTCCTGGACGGAACAGGTCTCCAGACAAACCTGCTGGGCTTTGAGCCGGTTCCTCAAGTCCAGATAGTCTGCAGCCGGCTGGGTGAAGTCCAGAACCAGGACCGACCCACAATCTGCAGCGTCTGGAAGAGAAGTGAGTATTAACTTCATTCTGCTTGTTTACATTGTTAGACGGGCTGTCAGTACTCTAAACTACTACTAGTACCAGAACCACAACAGGTTCTGCATTCAGTATCAATAAGATGCTCCAATCAGAACATGTCAGACTGCGGCCCAACAGCGGTGAGTCAGTGACGAGCTGCTCACCTTTGTTGTCTCCCAGGTGCAGTCCGGCGGCGGCGCCCTCCATCTCCGTCAGGTGGAACTGCAGCTCAGTCAGCGGGTCGTCTTCGGCCTCGTTGAACACGTGGATGGCGGTGAGCGCCAGACCTCGAGAGTCTGCAAACACCACGCTCTTCTTCTTCTTCCTCCTCCTCAGCCATGCCAGACCGCCGCCACCGATCTCTGCAGCCGTCGCCTCCGTGGCAACCCCCACAGCGTTGTTACTGAAGGACAGACAAGGTCGCAGCGGTTCACAGCGCTTCAACAGAGTTGATGACGAACAGCGGTCATCATAGTTACTGAGGAAGGAGCGCAGAGGAGGAGAGCTGGCCAGGCAGATCCTCACCGCCATGTCCACGGGACCGCCGCGGCGAGAGTCCAGGATGTGGAGAACCCTGCAGAGACACAGAGAACAGGGTCCTATCGGTTCTACACTGAGAACATGGTTCTATTGGTTCTACACTGAGAACGGTCCTATCGGTTCTACACTGAGAACAGGGTCCTATCGGTTCTACACTGAGAACAGGGTCCTATCGGTTCTACACTGAGAACAGGGTCCTATCGGTTCTACACTGAGAACAGGGTCCTATCGGTTCTACACTGAGAACAGGGTCCTATCGGTTCTACACTGAGAACAGGGTTCTATCGATTCTACACTGAGAACAGGGTCCTATCGGTTCTACACTGAGAACAGGGTTCTATCGGTTCTACACTGAGAACAGGGTTCTATCGGTTCTACAGCTGTGATTGTTGTTCTTCTTGTTTGATGGTAAATAAATAAATAAATATATTAAACAGAATATAGATCATATTAATGATCTGAGCTCAGCAGAGGAGCAGGTAACAGAGGAGATCACAGATAACACAGGCAGGTAACAGAGGAGGCAGTGCAGCAGCAGCAGCAGTAGGTGCAGCAGCAGCAGCAGCAGCAGCAGTAGGTGCAGCAGTAGGTGCAGCAGCAGCAGCAGGTGCAGCAGCAGCAGTAACAGCAGCAGCAGGTGCAGCAGCAGCAGTAACAGCAGCAGTAGGTGCAGCAGTAGGTGCAGCAGCAGCAGTAACAGCAGCAGTAGGTGCAGCAGCAGCAGTAACAGCAGCAGTAGGTGCAGCAGTAGGTGCAGCAGCAGCAGTAACAGCAGCAGTAGGTGCAGCAGTAGGTGCAGCAGCAGCAGTAACAGCAGCAGTAGGTGCAGCAGCAGCAGTAACAGCAGCAGTAGGTGCAGCAGCAGCAGTAGGTGCAGCAGTAGGTGCAGCAGCAGCAGTAACAGCAGCAGTAGGTGCAGCAGTAGGTGCAGCAGCAGCAGTAACAGCAGCAGTAGGTGCAGCAGCAGCAGTAGGTGCAGCAGTAGGTGCAGCAGCAGCAGTAGGTGCAGCAGTAGGTGCAGCAGCAGCAGTAACAGCAGCAGTAGGTGCAGCAGTAGGTGCAGCAGCAGCAGTAACAGCAGCAGTAGGTGCAGCAGTAACAGCAGCAGTAGGTGCAGCAGCAGCAGTAACAGCAGCAGTAGGTGCAGCAGCAGCAGCAGGT
>JAUPFX010000020.1:28001718-28024218 GCA_036937225.1 Sebastes paucispinis | reverse complement strand
GCAAGACTACCAGAAACCTGCAGGACTACCAGAAACCTGCAAGACTACCAGAAACCTGCAAGACTACCAGAAACCTGCAGGACTACCAGAAACCTGCAAGACTACCAGAAACCTGCAAGACTACCAGAAACCTGCAGGACTACCAGAAACCTGCAAGACTACCAGAAACCTGCAAGACTACCAGAAACCTGCAGGACTACCAGAAACCTGCAAGACTACCAGAAACCTGCAGGACTACCAGAAACCTGCAAGACTACCAGAAACCTGCAAGACTACCAGAAACCTGCAGGACTACCAGAAACCTGCAAGACTACCAGAAACCTGCAAGACTACCAGAAACCTACCAGACACCTGCAAGACTACCAGAAACCTGCAGGACTACCAGAAACCTGCAGGACTACCAGAAACCTGCAGGACTACCAGAAACCTGCAAGACTACCAGAAACCTGCAAGACTACCAGAAACCTACCAGACACCTGCAAGACTACCAGAAACCTGCAGGACTACCAGAAACCTGCAGGACTACCAGAAACCTGCAAGACTACCAGAAACCTGCAGGATTACCAGAAACCTGCAAGACTACCAGAAACCTGCAGGACTACCAGAAACCTACCAGACACCTGCAAGACTACCAGAAACCTACCAGACACCTGCAAGACTACCAGAAACCTGCAGGACTACCAGAAACCTGCAAGACTACCAGAAACCTGCAAGACTACCAGAAACCTGAAGGATTACCAGAAACCTGCAAGACTACCAGAAACCTGCAGGACTACCAGAAACCTACCAGACACCTGCAAGACTACCAGAAACCTGCAAGACTACCAGAAACCTACCAGACACCTGCAGGACTACCAGAAACCTGCAAGACTACCAGAAATCTGCAGGACTACCAGAAACCTGCAAGACTACCAGAAACCTGCAAGACTACCAGAAACCTACTAGAAACCTGCAAGACTACCAGAAACCTGCAGGACTACCAGAAAGCTGCAGGACTACCAGAAACCTACCAGAAACCTGCAAGACTACCAGAAACCTGAAGGATTACCAGAAACCTGCAAGACTACCAGAAACCTGCAGGACTACCAGAAACCTACCAGACACCTGCAAGACTACCAGAAACCTGCAAGACTACCAGAAACCTACCAGACACCTGCAGGACTACCAGAAACCTGCAAGACTACCAGAAATCTGCAGGACTACCAGAAACCTGCAAGACTACCAGAAACCTGCAAGACTACCAGAAACCTACTAGAAACCTGCAAGACTACCAGAAACCTGCAGGACTACCAGAAAGCTGCAGGACTACCAGAAACCTACCAGAAACCTGCAAGACTACCAGAAACCTGCAAGACTACCAGAAACCTGCAGGACTACCAGAAACCTGCCAGAAACTTGCAAGACTACCAGAAACCTGCAGGACTACCAGAAACCTGCAAGACTACCAGAAACCTGCAGGACTACCAGAAACCTGCAGGACTACCAGAAACCTGCAAGACTACCAGAAACCTGCAGGACTACCAGAAACCTGCAGGACTACCAGAAACCTGCAGGACTACCAGAAACCTACCAGAAACCTGCAAGACTACCAGAAACCTGCAGGACTACCAGAAACCTGCAGGACTACCAGAAATCTGCAAGACTACCACAAACCTGCAAGACTACCAGAAACCTGCAGGACTACCAGAAACCTGCAGGACTACCAGAAACCTGCAAGACTACCAGAAACCTGCAGGACTACCAGAAACCTGCAAGACTACCAGAAACCTGCAAGACTACCAGAAACCTGCAAGACTACCAGAAACCTGCAGGACTACCAGAAACCTGCAGGACTACCAGAAACCTGCAAGACTACCAGAAACCTACCAGACACCTGCAAGACTACCAGAAACCTGCAGGACTACCAGAAACCTGCAGGACTACCAGAAACCTGCAAGACTACCAGAAACCTGCAGGACTACCAGAAACCTGCAAGACTACCAGAAACCTGCAGGACCACCAGAAACCTGCAAGACTACCAGAAACCTGCAGGACTACCAGAAACCTGCAGGACTACCAGAAACCTGCAAGACTACCAGAAACCTGCAAGACTACCAGAAACCTGCAAGACTACCAGAAACCTGCAGGACTACCAGAAACCTACCAGAAACCTGCAAGACTACCAGCAACCTGCAGGACTACCAGAAACCTGCAGGACTACCAGAAACCTGCAAGACTACCAGAAACCTGCAGGATTACCAGAAACCTGCAGGACTACCAGAAACCTGCAAGACTACCAGAAACCTGCAAGACTACCAGCAACCTGCAGGACTACCAGAAACCTGCAGGACTACCAGAAACCTGCAAGACTACCAGAAACCTGCAGGATTACCAGAAACCTGCAGGACTACCAGAAACCTGCAAGACTACCAGAAACCTGCAGGACTACCAGAAACCTGCAGGACTACCAGAAACCTACCAGAAACCTGCAGGACTACCAGAAACCTGCAGGACTACCAGAAACCTACCAGAAACCTGCAGGACTACCAGAAACCTGCAGGACTACCAGAAACCTGCAAGACTACCAGAAACCTGCAGGACTACCAGAAACCTGCAAGACTACCAGAAACCTACCAGAAACCTGCAAGACTTCCAGAAACCTGCAGGACTACCAGAAACCTGCAAGACTACCAGAAACCTGCAAGACTACCAGAAACCTGCAGGACTACCAGAAACCTGCAAGACTACCAGAAATCTGCAGGACTACCAGAAACCTGCAAGACTACCAGAAACCTGCAGGACTACCAGAAACCTGCAAGACTACCAGAAACCTGCAGGACTACCAGAAACCTGCAGGACTACCAGAAACCTGCAAGACTACCAGAAACCTGCAGGACTACCAGAAACCTGTAAGACTACCAGAAACCTGCAGGACTACCAGAAACCTGTAAGACTACCAGAAACCTGCAGGGGGGGCAGCAGCAGTAATGAGTTCTGCAGTTTGTTGACTTCAACTAAAAGTCTCAACAAGTGAAATTATGGCTTCAACAGTGCAAACAGGTCCCACCAGGTCCACCAGGTCCACCAGGTCCACCAGGTCCACCCGGTCCCACCAGGTCCACCAGGTCCACCAGGTCCACCAGGTCCACCCGGTCCCACCAGGATGCTACCGTGGTACCCAGAACAACAACAACCCAGTTCAGTTCACATCTTCAGAGGGTCCACAACGTGAAGAGGTTCTGGTTCCTGGAGTTCCCCCTTCAGAGGGTCCACAACGTGAAGAGATTCTGGTTCCTGTAGTTCCCCCTTCAGAGGGTCCACAACGTGAAGAGGTTCTGGTTCCTGGAGTTCCCCCTTCAGAGGGTCCACAACGTGAAGAGGTTCTGGTTCCTGTAGTTCCCCCTTCAGAGGGTCCACAACGTGAAGAGGTTCTGGTTCCTGTAGTTCCCCCTTCAGAGGGTCCACAATGTGAAGAGGTTCTGGTTCCTGGAGTTACCCCTTCAGAGGGTCCACAACGTGAAGAGGTTCTGGTTCCTGTAGTTCCCCCTTCAGAGGGTCCACAACGTGAAGAGGTTCTGGTTCCTGTAGTTCCTCCTTCAGAGGGTCCACAACGTGAAGAGGTTCTGGTTCCTGTAGTTCCTCCTTCAGAGGGTCCACAACGTGAAGAGGTTCTGGTTCCTGGAGTTCCTCCTTCAGAGGGTCCACAACGTGAAGAGGTTCTGGTTCCTGTAGTTCCTCCTTCAGAGGGTCCACAACGTGAAGAGGTTCTGGTTCCTGGAGTTCCTCCTTCAGAGGGTCCACAACGTGAAGAGGTTCTGGTTCCTGGAGTTCCTCCTTCAGAGTTCTCTTCACCTTCCGTTGGATCAGAGAAATAAATTAATCTGGTTGAGTTCTGACCTCCAGAAACATCTGGAAACATCCAGAGAACCGCGTTCCACTTTGAGTTCAACTCATCTCCTCCTCCTCTTCCTCCTCCTCTTCCTCCTCCTCGTCTCCTCCTCCTCCTTCTCCTCCTCCTCTTCCTCCTCCTCCTCTTCCTCCTCCTCCTCTCCTCCTCCTCCTCTTCCTCCTCTTCCTCCTCCTCCTCCTCTCCTCCTCCTCCTCCTCCTCCTCCTCCTCTACAGACAGATGTTGATGTGTTTGGCCAGCTCTCGGTCCAGGTCGTGGATCAGAGTGTCGAAGTCCTTCAGACTGAGTCGACAGTTAAATGGAGCGTCAAAATCCATGAACTCATCCACATACAGACCTCCTCCTCCTGCTCCTCCTCCTGTTCCTCCTCCTTCTCCTCCTCCTGAGGACCAGGCCTCCTTCTTCTCCTCCTCCTCTTCCTCCCCGCTGCCTGAAACAGCAACAACAAGAAGAAGGAGTGAGATGAGGAACCACAGCAGGTTCAACATGTTCAAAAGGTTTCACGATGTGTTTAGATGTTTCCTAACGTCACGATGTGTTTAGATGGTGCTTCAACCGGCGGTGCAACCGGTACTACAGGTACTACTCGCCTGTGAGTAAGACTGTATTCATCCGCTGTCTACTAACTTATAAGACTAATAACGCTACGCTGCTTTATAAGTAGGGTTGCACCGATCCCAGTATCGGGTATCGGGTCCGATACTGTGCTCACGTACTCGTACTCGCAAAACGGCTCCGATAAAACGGCTCCGATACCACTTTATGGTGGTGCGCCGCGGGGCCGAGATCCCACCTCAGCCGGTGCGCGCTGGCCCTCACTTTCATTGCGCCACGGGGTTTTGCTTGCACCCTCTGACTCGCGCGTGCATTAGACTCCTTGGTCCGTGTTTCAAGACGGGTCGGGTGGGTTGCCGACATTGCCGCAGAGCCCTGGCGCCTTTTACGTGGGCCGAGCCCCGCCCTGGGGTCACGACGCGGTCGGGGCGCACTGAAGACAGTCCACCCCGGTCGACAGTCACACCGGGAGCAGGGGGCCGTCCCCGGCGGGAGAGAGGGAGCAGCGAGCCCTTTGTCCACGGTGCGGCGAGGTCCGGGCGGGGAGCGCTGTAAAGCTGCGGCCGCGAGCCACCTTCACCCCGAGCCTTTCCAAGCCGACCTAGAGCTGGTGGCGGCGCACCGCCTCGTATGCGGGACTCCCCAGCCTGCCGTGTGTCGCTCACACCCTCCAGCTGGCTGTTAACGAGGGTCTTTAGACACAGAGAAGTACTCGTATCGGTACTCGTATCGGTACTCGTATCGGTACTCGGTATCGGTACTCGTATCGGTACTCGGTATCGGTACTCGTATCGGTACTCGTATCGGTACTCGGTATCGGTGCGTACCCAAACGTAAGTACTGGTACTCAGTCTGAAAGAAGGTGGTATCGGTGTATCCCTAGTTAGAACCACAGTGGTTCTGTCAGAGCAAGTTCTCCAGTTGCAGAGTTCTCCAGAAAGCAGCGACACCACCGGCCGAGATCGGACCGTAGTTTTCGGTGGAATGCACGGCAACGTGAATATTCATGTCGGTCTCGTTGTGACGGTGTTGTGTGGTTTGAACGTGTCAACGGATATTTAGTTTTAGTTGATTAGTTTCTGAGAATGAACCAAACCGGAGAATACTGAAGAGGTTCTGTTGGACTCGGGTCATCACTGGTCCTCAACCCTCCATCTGTTTGGACTACAGACCCAGTCACAGAACCACCATAGTTAAAGACTGTCCTGGAATGAAGCCGTGTTTCCACGGTGGCGAGGTGCGGCTGGAGGAACCACGTACCTCTGTCGCTCTCACTTCCTGCCACCTCGTCGTAGTCGGCTTCCTGTCCCGACAGAAGGTCTCGTCCACAGACGCTCCAGTCTCCGGCGTACCGGTTGATCGGCGGCGGACTCTCCAGCCGGGCCAGGCTGCCTCGCCCCCGACGCGACACCACCACCTCCTCCTCCTCGGGGTTCTGGGGCAGAGCCAATCGCAGCGCAGGATTCCACTGGGGCTTATGGGTAAGGGCGGGGGAGGGCAGCGGGGAGACGTCGATGTTGTTGTCTGCCGGGACTCGAAGGGTCGGCACTGAGGAAGATATGAAAAGCAAAGATGCTGAGCAGAGTTACACCTGTTAAAGGTCAGGCGGTTTCCATAACAACAACAGGATCAGAATGGGCGGAGCTTGTCTCACCTGGCCACAGCTGCAGCAGGTAGTGCAACGCCTCGATGTGGCGTTTGAAATCCACCGCACTCGCTATCTCTTCACCGTGACCCAATCCCTTCCCTCCTCCTCCTCCCCCCCCCCCTCTCCAGGCCTCCTGGGTCGGGGTGAGGAGAACCGGGCCGAAGCAGACGGCGAGGTTCTGATGCGTCATCCTGTTGGAGGAGCTGAGGGACGCCACCAGGCTGAGGTGGTCTAGCAGGAGAGACAGGGTGGCCTGGAGGGAGGACAAATCCATCAGCCTCCGGACCAGGTGAGACCTGAACCAGGTGAGACCTGAACCAGGTGAGACCTGAGCCAGTACTACTACTACTGCAGTAGTACTGCAGTAGTAGTAGTAGTAGTACTACAATAGTAGTAGTAGTATTGCAGTAGTAGTAGTAGTAGTACTGCAGCAGTAGTAGTACTACAATAGTAGTAGTAGTAGTATTGCAGTAGTAGTAGTAGTACTGCAGTAGTAGTAGTAGTAGTACTGCAGCAGTAGTAGTACTACAATAGTAGTAGTAGTAGTATTGCAGTAGTAGTAGTAGTAGTAGTACTGCAGTAGTAGTAGTAGTACTGCAGTAGTAGTAGTAGTATTGCAGTAGTAGTAGTAGTAGTACTGCAGCAGTAGTAGTAGTAGTATTGCAATAGTAGTAGTATTGCAGTAGTAGTAATAGTACTACAGTAGTAGTAGTAGTAGTATTGTAGTAGTAGTAGTAATGCAGTAGTAGTAGTAGTATTGCAGTAGTAGTAGTAGTAGTACTGCAGTAGTAGTAGTAGTACTGCAGTAGTAGTAGTAGTACTGCAGCAGTAGTAGTAGTATTGCAGTAGTAGTAGTAGTACTGCAGTAGTAGTAGTAGTACTGCAGCAGTAGTAGTAGTATTGCAGTAGTAGTAGTAGTAGTACTGCAGCAGTAGTAGTAGTATTGCAGTAGTAGTAGTAGTAGTACTGCAGTAGTAGTAGTAGTATTGCAGTAGTAGTAGTAGTAGTACTGCAGTAGTAGTAGTAGTACTGCAGTAGTAGTAGTAGTAGTAGTAGTAGTATTGCAGTAGTAGTAGTAGTAGTACTGCAGTAGCAGTAGTAGTACTGCAGTAGTAGTAGTAGTAGTATTGCAGTAGTAGTAGTACTGCAGTAGTAGTAGTAGTATTGCAGTAGTAGTAGTAGTAGTACTGCAGTAGTAGTAGTAGTACTTCAGTAGTAGTAGTAGTAGTATTGCAGTAGTAGTAGTAGTAGTACTGCAGTAGTAGTAGTAGTAGTATTGCAGTAGTAGTAGTAGTAGTACTGCAGCAGTAGTAGTAGTATTGCAGTAGTAGTAGTAGTACTGCAGCAGTAGTAGTAGTATTGCAGTAGTAGTAGTAGTAGTAGTACTGCAGTAGTAGTAGAAGTACTGCAGCAGTAGTAGTAGTATTGCAGTAGTAGTAGTAGTAGTACTGCAGTAGTAGTAGTAGTATTGCAGTAGTAGTAGTAGTAGTACTGCAGTAGTAGTAGTACTGCAGTAGTAGTAGTAGTAGTAGTATTGCAGTAGTAGTAGTACTGCAGTAGTAGTAGTAGTAGTACTGCAGTAGTAGTGGTAGTACTGCAGTAGTAGTAGTAGTATTGCAGTAGTAGTAGTAGTAGTACTGCAGTAGTAGTAGTAGTATTGCAGTAGTAGTAGTACTGCAGTAGTAGTAGTAGTACTGCAGTAGTAGTAGTAGTAGTATTGCAGTAGTAATAGTAGTAGTACTGCAGTAGTAGTAGTAGTAGTATTGCAGTAGTAGTAGTAGTAGTACTGCAGTAGTAGTAGTAGTACTGCAGTAGTAGTAGTAGTATTGCAGTAGTAGTAGTAGTAGTAGTACTGCAGCAGTAGTAGTAGTAGTAGTAGTAGTATTGCAGTAGTAGTAGTAGTAGTAGTAGTATTGCAGTAGTAGTAGTAGTAGTACTGCAGCAGTAGTAGTAGTAGTACTGCAGTAGTAGTAGTAGTAGTAATAGTATTGCAGTAGTAGTAGTAGTATTGCAGTAGTAGTAGTAGTAGTACTGCAGTAGTAGTAGTAGTAGTAGTAGTATTGCAGTAGTAGTAGTAGTAGTATTGCAGCAGTAGTAGTAGTAGTACTGCAGTAGTAGTAGTAGTAGTAGTATTGCAGTAGTAGTAGTAGTAGTAGTACTGCCGTAGTAGTAGTAGTAGTAGTAGTATTGCAGTAGTAGTAGTAGTAGTATTGCAGCAGTAGTAGTAGTATTGCAGTAATAGTAGTAGTAGTAGTAGTACTGCAGTAGTAGTAGTAGTAGTAGTAGTATTGCAGTAGTAGTAGTAGTATTGCAGTAGTAGTAGTAGTAGTAGTACTGCAGTAGTAGTAGTAGTAGTAGTAGTATTGCAGTAGTAGTAGTAGTAGTACTGCAGTAGTAGTAGTAGTAGTAGTAGTAGTATTGCAGTAGTAGTAGTAGTAGTATTGCAGCAGTAGTAGTAGTAGTACTGCAGTAGTAGTAGTAGTAGTAGTAGTAGTATTGCAGTAGTAGTAGTAGTAGTATTGCAGCAGTAGTAGTAGTAGTACTGCAGTAGTAGTAGTAGTAGTAGTAGTAGTATTGCAGTAGTAGTAGTAGTAGTACTGCGTGTTACCCTCTCTGGAGGCGGTAGACAGGACAGCAGCTCTACGGTGCTCCAGGCCAGTCGGGGGTCAGAGGTCACAGACGGAGCCGGTGGGGGGGGTTGGAGGGTCATGGCGTCTCGGACCACCTGGTACAGAGTCCTGGTGATGAGAGGAGACGGCAGCTCCCGCAGGTAGTCCTTCAGGATGCCTGAGGACACACAGGTCACCGGGCAACGAGTCACTCAGGTCAACGAGTCACACAGGTCAACGAGTCACACAGGTCAACGAGTCACACAGGTCAACGAGTCACACAGGTCAACGAGCCACTCAGCTCAACGAGTCACACAGGTCAACGAGTCACTCAGGTCAACGAGTCACACAAGTCAACGAGTCACACAGGTCAACGAACGGTCGAGTCACTGAGGTCAGAGTTGAGTCACTGAGGTCACAGTCGAGTCACTGAGGTCACAGTCGAGTCACTGAGGTCATAGTCGAGTCACTGAGGTCACAGACCAGTCATTGAGGTCACAGTCGAGTCACTGAGGTCAGAGTCGAGTCACTGAGGTCACAGTCGAGTCACTGAGGTCAGAGTTGAGTCACTGAGGTCACAGTCGAGTCATTGAGGTCACGTTTGAGTCACTGAGGTCACAGTCGAGTCACTGAGGTCACAGTTGAGTCACTGAGGTCACAGTCGAGTCACTGAGGTCATAGTCGAGTCACTGAGGTCACAGTCGAGTCACTGAGGTCACAGACCAGTCATTGAGGTCACAGTCGAGTCACTGAGGTCAGAGTCGAGTCACTGAGGTCACAGTCGAGTCACTGAGGTCAGAGTTGAGTCACTGAGGTCACAGTCGAGTCATTGAGGTCACGTTTGAGTCACTGAGGTCACAGTCGAGTCATTGAGGTCATGTTTGAGTCACTGAGGTCACAGTCGAGTCACTGAGGTCACAGTCGAGTCATTGAGGTCACAGTCGAGTCATTGAGGTCACAGTCGAGTCATTGAGGTCACAGTCGAGTCATTGAGGTCACAGTCGAGTCATTGAGGTCACAGTCGAGTCACTGTTCACTAAACCAGAACTCCTAAGTCCAGGTCTTCAGGTCCGAGTCCCCCGGCTGTTTGCTGACTGACCTGTGATGACGTTGATGTCGGGGTAGAGGTCCTCACTGAGGCAGACAGCTGAGCTGTTCCTCTCGAACCAATCCCTGAGCTCCTTCTTCACCGCTGCAGAACCACACAGTC
Source organism: Sebastes paucispinis (assembly GCA_036937225.1). NCBI lineage: Eukaryota > Metazoa > Chordata > Actinopteri > Perciformes > Sebastidae > Sebastes > Sebastes paucispinis. The sequence continues at coordinate 28,014,308 of JAUPFX010000020.1, read as the reverse complement.
TGTACAGACCCACCACCTGACGGACACACAGGAAGTCCTGACTGGTCACACTGGGAACCAGAACCACCTGTTCAGGTAGATCACCTGGTGTCTCTGGACAGGTTTCTGGCAGCCGGAGCTTGAACGAACTGGACGGTATATTTTCACTAACAGAAGAACAATCAGATGCAGGTTAGTGTGGGTTTACTCCGGTTCTCAGGTTTCCTCCCGCAGTCCAAAGACATGCAGGTTAGCGTGGGTTTACTCCGGGTTCTCAGGTTTCCTCCAATGGTCTAAAAACATGCAGGTTAGTGTGGGTTTACTCCGGGTTCTCAGGTTTCCTCCCACGGTCTAAAGACATACAGGTTAGGGTGGGTTTACGCCGGGTTCTCAGGTTTCCTCCCACGGTCTAAAGACATGCAGGTTAGTGTGGGTTTACTCCGGGTTCTCAGGTTTCCTCCCACAGTCCGAAGACATGCAGGTCAGTGTGGGTTTACTCCGGTTCTCAGGTTTCCTCCCGCAGTCCAAAGACATGCAGGTTATCGTGGGTTTACTCCGTGTTCTCAGGTTTCCTCCCACAGTCCAAAGACATGCAGGTTAGTGTGGGTTTACTCCGGGTTCTCAGGTTTCCTCCCACAGTCCAAAGACATGCAGGTTAGTGTGGGTTTACTCGGGGTTCTCAGGTTTCCTACCAAGTCCAAAGACATGCAGGTTAGTGTGGGTTTACTCGGGGTTCTCAGGTTTCCTCCCAAGTCCAAAGACATGCAGGTTAGTGTGGGTTTACTCGGGGTTCTCAGGTTTCCTCCCGCAGTCCAAAGACATACAGGTTAGTGTGGGTATTACTAGCAGTAGCTCAGTAGTGGTAGTATTAGCAGTAACTCATTACTAGTAGTACTAGCAGTAGGTCAGTAGTAGTACTAGCAGTAGGTCAGTAGTAGTAGTACTACCTTCAGTCCTCGGCGTTCGATCTCTGCCACTGATTTCTGGATCAGCAGAGGGATCGGGGATGTAGAACCTTCTTTGTCCACCAGGTGATGCAGTTCAACACCGAACACGTTACCAGGTACTGATGAGTCTCTGCTGGGCTGTGAGGAGACAGTAGTGTTAGTAGGAACTAGGGATGCCAGTATCGGTATCGGGTCCGAGTAGTAGTAGTAGTAGTAGTAGTAGTAGTAGTAGTAGTAGTAGTAGTAGTAGTAGTAGTAGTAGTAGCAGTAGCAGTGGCGGTAGCAGTAGTTGCAGTGGTAGTGGTAGTAGTAGTAGTAGTAGTAGCAGTAGCAGTAGTAGTAGTAGTGGTAGCAGTAGCAGTAGCAGTAGCAGTAGTAGTAGTGGTAGTGGTAGTAGTAGTAGTAGTAGTAGAAGTGGTAGCAGTAGCAGTAGTAGTAGTAGTAGTAGTAGTAGTAGCAGTAGTGGCAGTAGTAGTAGTAGTAGTAGAAGTGGTAGCGGTAGCAGTAGTAGTAGTAGTAGTAGTAGTAGTAGCAGTAGTGGCAGTAGTAGTAGTGGTAGTAGTGGTAGTGGTAGTGGTAGTAGTAGTAGTGGTAGTAGTAGTGGTAGTGGTAGTAGTGGTAGTGGTAGTAGTAGTGGTAGTAGTAGTAGTATTAGTAGTAGCAGTAGCAGTAGTAGTAGTAGTAGTGGTAGTGGTAGTGGTAGTGGTAGTAGTAGTAGTAGTAGTAGTAGTAGCAGTAGCAGTAGTAGTAGTGGTAGTGGTAGTGGTAGTAGTAGTAGTAGTGGTAGTGGTAGTAGTAGTAGTGGTAGTAGTAGTGGTAGTAGTAGTAGTAGTGTGTACCTGTGTGTCCCATTTCTCCTGTAGAGACAGTTTGACGTAAAGAAGTCCTCGGGGCTCCAGCTTCACACAGAGCTGCTGACTACGAGTCCCTGAGTGACACAAACACACCAGAAGACGTCAGTACCAGACCTTTAACCCACAGCGGTGAATCAGTAGAACCACAGTACTGTAGAGAACCTTTAAAGAGTGGAGGGATGGAGACGCCACCCAGACCACACACTCTGTTCCTGTTGGAACCAGCTGAAGTCTGGTCCGACCCTGATCCGGACCGTCCCGCTGCAGAGACAGAAAGACACTCATCGCTGAGACAGGTTCTGGTTCAGTAACTACAGTCACAGCTGGAAGGAGTACTCCGATCTTATCCTGCAGTAAACGTTACAGCATCAATAAAGTACCAACAGTAGAAGTACTCCATCTATATCATATTGTAGTACTAATGATTGATACTTTGAGGTAGCAGCTGGTAAAGGTACCTGGTGTTAAGACCACTATGCGGAGCTGGCGGGCTCGCTCCAGGTCCAGGTGGAAGGCATGGTTCAACGGGAGGGAGGAGCCTCGCAGGGTCAGGAGGGCGGTCCTCGCTCTCGTCACGCCATCAATCTGGATGGCCAGGAAGACCTCCTTACTGTCCTCAGACCTGAGACCAGGAGACACATCCACACAGACAATATGGACCCAGAACCACCATCTCTCCGAACGCCTAACCAAACAACAACCTTTCATTAGCTACTGTTAGCTACTTCCAGGTGTTGGTGTCCTACCTGCTGGTCTTCATCTCCTCCAGGCCCAGCAGATGGACGGTCAGTAAACCCGTCACCCGCTGGCTGCATCTCGGTGGTTCAGAGCCCACGTACAGTCGGAATGAACTGACGTCGCACGCCGTTTCCTGGGAAGTTGTGACGGGAGAGGCCTGTTGCCGTGGCAGCAGCTCGGGGGAGTCTCCATCACTCAGATAACCTAAAAGGAAAACAAACATTTAGCTATCTAACGATACAGGGACGAGTCGACCGGAGCCTGAATGGTCTTGAGATGTGTTTTCAGGTGTCCTGGCAGTCCAACATAGCATTAACCCTTTAAGGACCTGCCTGTTAGAAACATCTAAGAAAACCCCGACTGACTGAAATCAGGCTTCTGATCCGGCCGACATGTGAGCGTCAATGAAAGTGTGTTGAGTCTTCCTCTTCCTCTAAGAGAACTAAAATGTGTAACTTGACCTCCTTTTGCTGAGCGTCCTCTCGATGAGCGTCGCAGCGGTCTGGCTGGAGGGGCGGAGCTATCCAGGTGATATCTACTGATCACATTCTGGTCGGCCGACGATGACGATGCAGTCTTACTGGTCGACTCGTCACCGCCTCCTCTGCTGTCGTTTCCCTGGCGTTGGGCGCGAGAGGAGGAGCGAAGGCTGAGTTTGCGGCGCAACTCAGGAAGTTTCTTCATCTTTAGGGAGAGTTTCCTCACCGTACCAGGAGACCTCAACCTGTCCATCACACTGCCGGACACGCCCCCTTTCTTTTGGGAGGCGGGGCTAGAGTCGGAGGGGGCGGAGTCTAAGGAGAGAGACACAGACACTGAGGACTCTATCGACCTGAAACTGGTCACAAACACAAAGTGACGGATGTATTTTACCATCAGCAGTAGATGAAGACATTATTAGAGGGTCACTCAGGTCGTACCTGTGTTTTCTGTTGTGATGTCATCAGTATGGTGGCTAACACTGGGATTGGTGCCCTCCGGTGGACAGTCTCCGCCCAGCTCTGCTCTGGGATCTCCTGGCCCCGTCTTCTTCGTTGCTCCTCCGTCCTCCCTCTCCTCCCTCCTCCTCCATATCTCCTCCTCCCTGCGTGGACCTCCTGCGTCCTCCTCCTCAGGGATGGGGTTGTACCAAATGTTGCTGCCGCCCTCCTGCTGCAGCCCACCGGCCTCATCCGAAGCCTGGGTCTTTCCTGAAGACAGCACCCAGGCTCGGCTGCTGCGATCCAGGCTTTGCAGATAGGTCCGCTGGCCAGACAGCTTGGTGCTGACGGAGGTGGCCGGCACATCAGGGGAGCCCCCTGCTAGCTGGGGACTGGCAGGAACACAGGAGGTGCTGGTCACATCCCTCGCCAGACTGACGCACATCCTGTCGCCACACTGCTCTGTCTGGGAGGAGGACAAGAAGGAAAGGTTAAGGTACTGAAAGGACGGGTCCAACTACCAGGAGGACTAGAAGGAAAGGTTAAGATACTGAAAGGACAGGTCCAACTACCAGGAGGACTAGAAGGAAAGGTTAAGGTACTGAAAGGACGGGTCCAACTACCAGGAGGACAAAAAGGAAAGGTTAAGGTACTGAAAGGAGGGGTCCAACTACCAGGAGGACAACTAGAAGGAAAGGTTAAGGTACTGAAAGGACGGGTCCAACTACCAGGAGGACTAGAAGGAAAGGTTAAGGTACTGAAAGGACGGGTCAAACTACCAGGAGGACAACTAGAAGGAAAGGTTAAGGTACTGAAAGGAGGGGTCCAACTACCAGGAGGACTAGAAGGAAAGGTTAAGATACTGAAAGGACAGGTCCAACTACCAGGAGGACTAGAAGGAAAGGTTAAGGTACTGAAAGGACGGGTCAAACTACCAGGAGGACAACTAGAAGGAAAGGTTAAGGTACTGAAAGGACGGGTCCAACTACCAGGAGGACAAAAAGGAAAGGTTAAGGTACTGAAAGGAGGGGTCCAACTACCAGGAGGACAACTAGAAGGAAAGGTTAAGGTACTGAAAGGACGGGTCCAACTACCAGGAGGACAACTAGAAGGAAAGGTTAAGGTACTGAAAGGACGGGTCCAACTACCAGGAGGAGGACAAGAAGGAAAGGTTAAGGTACTGAAAGGACGGGTCAAACTACCAGGAGGACTAGAAGGAAAGGTTAAGATACTGAAAGGACAGGTCCAACTACCAGGAGGACTAGAAGGAAAGGTTAGGGTACTGAAAGGACGGGTCAAACTACCAGGAGGACAACTAGAAGGAAAGGTTAAGGTACTGAAAGGACGGGTCCAACTACCAGGAGGACAAAAAGGAAAGGTTAAGGTACTGAAAGGACGGGTCCAACTACCAGGAGGAGGACAAGAAGGAAAGGTTAAGGTACTGAAAGGACGGGTCCAACTACCAGGAGGACTAGAAGGAAAGGTTAAGGTACTGAAAGGACAGGTCCAACTACCAGGAGGACTAGAAGGAAAGGTTAAGGTACTGAAAGGACGGGTCCAACTACCAGGAGGACTAGAAGGAAAGGTTAAGGTACTGAAAGGACGGGTCCAACTACCAGGAGGACTAGAAGGAAAGGTTAAGGTACTGAAAGGACGGGTCCAACTACCAGGAGGACAACTAGAAGGAAAGGTTAAGGTACTGAAAGGACGGGTCCAACTACCAGGAGGAGGACAAGAAGGACAGGTTAAGGTACTGAAAGGACGGGTCCAACTACCAGGAGGACTAGAAGGAAAGGTCACAATAGGAACTAAAGGAAGGGTCCGTACCAGGACCAGGACCAGGACCAGGACCAGGACCAGAAGGAGGGTTCAGTCTTTACTGGACTGATATGAAACAAACACAGTAATCAATAACAGAGTGTCAACCCTTCCACCTTGTACCTTATCCTGTGCTTGCCTGTGACTCCAGGCCTGCCCAGATGCATCCTGGGATATCCGCTCAGAGTTTCTGGGGGCGGAGCTTGACTGCAGGTTGGTGGGCGGAGCCACAGAGGAATGCCGCGCCCACGACTGTTTCTTAGCAAATGTGATGTGGTTTTGTGGAGGCGAGGGGGGGGCGGGGTCTGCTGCTGGTGGAAGGGTCGTCGTCATCGATGGTGATGATGGTGATGATGATGATGATGGTGATGATGAAGACGTCTGGAGGACAGTGTGAGCCTTTACTGCAACATCTGCAGGAAACACACACACACACACAGCCAGATGTTATCAGCGTTCTCGTGGTCGGACTAAAACAGTGTTCAGAAGGTTGAGGAGAGAAAGACCAAATTCAGTTGTGAGTTATTTTAGTCTTTTGTTCCAGTCTCTCTCTCTTTATATAAATTATATATATATATATATACATATATATATATATATATATACTGGAAAAACAAAGTTTGGAAACTTGTGTTTGGTGGATTATTTCTCTGTTGTATCAATGTTAATGGTCATTGTATTTTACATGGTTGGAAAGCCTGTTTATTTACCTTCACAATGATGTGCAACTTGTAAGGATCATGCATTTGTGGGATGAGCAGCACAGCTGACTATGTGGGTAGCGCCCAAGAAAAATTTGCCAAAATGCTCTGTCAATGGTAAACAGTGTATTGTCATAAGGCTACCAGGAAGCCTGCAATGACTGCCCTTCACCGTCAGGCCCGTTGGCGCTGGTGTCTCCAACACAGACAATGGAACCTGAACATGTGGGGGAATGTCATGTTCAGTGATGAGTCCAGGTTCTGTCTGTTAAAGTTGGATGGCAGGTCAAAGTCTGGAGACGACGTGGAGAACGCTATGCTGATTGTTGCACCGATGGAGTAACAGCTTCTGGTGGGGGCAGTGTCATGGTGGGGGGGGGGCATCTCCCTCACTGGTAAAACAAGGCTTGTCATCATTGAAGGCCATCTCAATGCAGGGAGATATCAGGATGAGATTCTGCAGCCAGTGGTGATCCCATATCTCCACAATCTGGCACCTAACTTCATCCTCCAAGAAACAACGCCCCCCCCCCACAGAGCCAGGGTTATCACAGACTACCTCCACAATGTGGGAGGAGAGAGAATGGAACGGCCTCCAAGAGTCCAGACCTCAACCCAACTCAACATGTAGGATCAGCTTGGGCGTGCTGTACGTGTTAGAGTGACCAACACAACCACGCTGGCTGACCTGCAACCAATCCTGGTTGAGGAATGGAACGCCATCCCACAGCAACGTGTGACCAGGTTGGTGAGCAGCATGAGGAGGAGGTGCCAGGCTGTTGTGGCTGCGTATGGATCTTCCACCGCTACTGAGGCTCCTGACGGTGGATTCAATCAATCAATATGTCTTGTTTGTTCCTTGTTACTGATAGAGAGTTCAATCATCCACCAAACAACTCACAACAAGAGTCAACACCAACAGGAGAATACACTGTTTACCATCGGCACCGGGGCTCCCCACATCACCAGCTGTGCTGCTCATCCCACAAATACATGATCCTTACAAGTGTGACATCATTGTGAAGGTCAATAACCAGGCTTTCAACCATGTAGAATACAATGACCATTAGCATTAGCATCACCATTAGCATTGGACCAACAGAGAAATAATCCACCAAACACACGTTAACTTTGTTTTTCCAGTTTATGATCATGTCTATATGTTCATGATGTCCATGAAGGTTGTGACATCATCACTCAGAGCTGTTGGAACATTTAACGCAGCGCGTCATCAATTATAACCCCCGATGTTCTCTCTGAACATCCTGAACATCTGGATCTGTGTGTGTGTGTGTGTGTGTGATCTCCTCGTGACACACACAGTGTCTCTGACTGAATGAATGAACTCTCTGTTCTCTATCTGACCTCAGTAGAACCGGTTTAACTAACGGGGCTGTTGGTTGGTTCAACATCATCCAGGTGAATCATTCTGCTCTCTCATTGGCTGGCTGGAGTCTTGTTCAGGTATTTAGGTAACCATAGCAACAGCACTGAGGGTTCAGACTCTAATTAACTCAAAGAACCCTGGGACCTCCTCAGGGACGCATGGAACCACCTCCAGAACCTTAAGAACCACTGTAACCTCCTCCAGGACCCTGGGACCTCCTCAGGGGGCCTCTGGTATTTTCTCAAGCACTAAGGTAAACCCTTCAGGTCACGGTTACGGCTGCGAGACGTCTGATAGGTTAGCAGATATGGTTCGAGGCGGTGAGACAGCTGGTTTACGTTGATTCAGTGAAACGTGACAGACACAGACCTGGTGGAGACCTGGACCCTGTCAGACCTGAACCCTGTCAGACCTGAACCCCGTCAGACCTGAACACTGTAAGACCTGAACCCTGTCAGACCTGAACCCTGTAAGACCTGAACCCCGTCAGACCTGAACCCTGTAAGACCTAAACCCCGTCAGACCAGAACCCTGTAAGACCACTATCTGTCTGTAGATGATCCACTATGTTCACCAATAAGGAAGGAAGAGGAGGAGAGAGAGGAAAAGGAGGAGAGAGAGGAAGAGGAGGAGGAGGAAGAGAGGAGGAGAGGAGAGACGAGGAGGAGGAAGAGGAGAGGAGGAGAGGAGGAGGAGGAGAGAGAGAGGAGGAGAGGAGAGACGAGGAGGAGGAAGAGGAGAGGAGGAGAGGAGGAGGAGGAGAGAGAGAAAGGAAGAGGAGGAGGAGGTGAGGATGAGAGGAGAGGAGGAGGAGGAGCGGAGGAGGAGGAGGAGGAGGAGAGGAGGAGGAGGAGCGGAGGAGGAGGAGGAGGAGGAGGAGAGGAGGAGGAGGAGGAGGAGGAGAGGAGGAGGAGGAAGAGGAAGAGGAGAGGAAGAGGAAGAGGAGAGGAGGAGGAAGAGGAGGAGGGTGATGAATCAACAGCTGTGTGTAGATGTCAATGACCTCTCTGTATTTAAACACACTGCTGACTATTCACTATTCATTAGAGGGTTAACACACACACACTCACACACACACTCACACACACACACACTCACACACACACACACACACACACACACACACACACACACGCACACACACACTCACACTCACACACACACACACACACACACACACGCACATTCAGCTTTAGACTCAGAAAACTGGTTAAAGTTTAGTTTTGTGGATTTAAAAGGAAAACTTCACTGTTTTATTAATAAACTCTGATTCAGTTGTTTTTATCAGTTACCATAGTAACCGTCTACGATCTTCTGTAATTATGGAACAATAAACAGGAAGTAACCACACACACACTCACACACACACACACACACACACACACTCACTCACTCACACACACACACTCACTCACTCACTCACACACACACACACACACACACACACACACTCACACACACACACACACACACACACACTCACACACACACAGACACACACACACAGGTCTAATGACAGGAAATGAGCAGTTTGTCTGCAGGAAGCTGAACATTAAACACGAGTAGATTATAGACGGACAAAACTGTTAGCCTAGCTTAGCATAAAGACTGGAAGCAGGGGCATAGAGCTGACGTTACGCTAGCATAGAGCTGACGTTACGCTAGCATAGAGCTGACGTTACGCTAGCATAGAGCTGACGTTACGCTAGCATAGAGCTGACGTTACGCTAGCATAGAGCTGACGTTACGCTAGCATAGAGATGACGTTACGCTAGCATAGAGCTGACGTTACGCTAGCATAGAGCTGACGTTACGCTAGCATAGAGATGACGTTACGCTAGCATAGAGCTGACGTTACGCTAGCATAGAGATGACGTTACGCTAGCATAGAGATGACGTTACGCTAGCATAGAGCTGACGTTACGCTAGCATAGAGATGACGTTACGCTAGCATAGAGATGACGTTACGCTAGCATAGAGCTGACGTTACGCTAGCATAGAGCTGACGTTACGCTAGCATAGAGCTGACGTTACGCTAGCATAGAGCTGACGTTACGCTAGCATAGAGCTGACGTTACGCTAGCATAGAGATGACGTTACGCTAGCATAGAGATGACGTTACGCTAGCATAGAGCTGACGTTACGCTAGCATAGAGATGACGTTACGCTAGCATAGAGATGACGTTACGCTAGCATAGAGCTGACGTTACGCTAGCATAGAGATGACGTTACGCTAGCATAGAGATGACGTTACGCTAGCATAGAGCTGACGTTACGCTAGCATAGAGCTGACGTTACGCTAGCATAGAGCTGACGTTACGCTAGCATAGAGCTGACGTTACGCTAGCATAGAGCTGACGTTACGCTAGCATAGAGATGACGTTACGCTAGCATAGAGATGACGTTACGCTAGCATAGAGCTGACGTTACGCTAGCATAGAGATGACGTTACGCTAGCATAGAGATGACGTTACGCTAGCATAGAGCTGACGTTACGCTAGCATAGAGCTGACGTTACGCTAGCATAGAGATGACGTTACGCTAGCATAGAGCTGACGTTACGCTAGCATAGAGCTGACGTTACGCTAGCATAGAGATGACGTTACGCTAGCATAGAGCTGACGTTACGCTAGCATAGAGATGACGTTACGCTAGCATAGAGCTGACGTTACGCTAGCATAGAGATGACGTTACGCTAGCATAGAGATGACGTTACGCTAGCATAGAGCTGACATTACGCTAGCATAGAGCTAACATTATGCTAGCATAGAGCTGACGTTACCCTAGCATAGAGCTAACATTATGCTAGCATAGAGCTGACGTTACCCTAGCATAGAGCTGACATTACGCTAGCATAGAGCTAACATTATGCTAGCATAGAGCTGACGTTACCCTAGCATAGAGCTAACATTATGCTAGCATAGAGCTGACGTTACGCTAGCATAGAGCTAACATTATGCTAGCATAGAGCTGACGTTACGCTAGCATAGAGCTGACGTTACGCTAGCATAGAGCTGACGTTACGCTAGCATAGAGATGACGTTACGCTAGCATAGAGCTGACGTTACGCTAGCATAGAGCTGACGTTACGCTAGCATAGAGATGACGTTACGCTAGCATAGAGCTGACGTTACGCTAGCATAGAGATGACGTTACGCTAGCATAGAGCTGACGTTACGCTAGCATAGAGATGACGTTACGCTAGCATAGAGATGACGTTACGCTAGCATAGAGCTGACATTACGCTAGCATAGAGCTAACATTATGCTAGCATAGAGCTGACGTTACCCTAGCATAGAGCTGACATTACGCTAGCATAGAGCTGACGTTAAACTATAATGTGACAGTATGTTTAACAACAAGACTAGCTATCTATCAGACTTGTTGTGTCCGCTAATCAATACGCAGATATCAGGAACCAATCAGAGGCCGAGTGGAACAGAGAGTTCAATAACAAACATTCCTGCTGGCTAATCACTAATGTTAGTAATGTTAACATGTTAACATGCTAACATGTTGGTAATGTTAACATGTTAACATGCTAACATGTTGGTAATGTTAACATGTTAACATTACCAACATGTTAGCATGTTAGCATGTTGGTAATGTTAACATGTTAACATGCTAACATGTTGGTAATGTTAACATGTTAACATGTTAACATTACCAACATGCTAACATGCTAACATTACTAACATGTTGGTAATGTTAACATTGTTAACATGTTAACATGTTAACATGTTAACATGTTAACATGTTAACATGTTAACATTACCAACATGTTAGTAATGTTAACATGTTACTAACATGTTGGTAATGTTAACATGTTAGCATGTTAACATTACCAACATGCTAACATTACCAACATGTTAGTAATGTTAACATGTTACTAACATGTTGGTAATGTTAACATGTTAACATGTTAACATGTTAACATTACTAACATGCTAACATTACTAACATGCTAACATTACTAACATGTTAGTAATGTTAACATGTTAGCATGTTAGCATGGTTGTAGACTGTCTGGTTACAGATCAGTGACGTTTTTGTCAGTTAGAGGGCCCATTATATTACACATCCTTTATACACATATATATGTATATATAAAGTATATAAAGTCATTAAAAGTAGCTGCAGCATTAAAGTGATGAACACATGAATGCATCAATCATTAGAATACTAGAATCTACTGTAGATTACTCTGCTCACTGAGTACTGTTACTTCTGCTGCTTCATGTATATATGCAGTACTTGCTGTGGTAATAGTACTTCATGTATACATGCAGTACTTGCTGTGGTAATAGTACTTCATGTATACATGCAGTACTTGCTGTGGTAATAGTACTTCATGTATACATGCAGTACTTGCAGTACTGTAGTAACAGTACTTCATGTATACATGCAGTACTTGCTGTGGTAATAGTACTTCATGTATACATGCAGTACTTGCTGTGGTAATAGTACTTCATGTATATATGCAGTACTTGCTGTGGTAATAGTACTTCATGTATACATGCAGTACTTGCTGTGGTAATAGTACTTCATGTATATATGCAGTACTTGCTGTGGTAATAGTACTTCATGTATACATGCAGTACTTGCTGTGGTAATAGTACTTCATGTATACATGCAGTACTTGCTGTGGTAATAGTACTTCATGTATATATGCAGTACTTGCTGTGGTAATAGAATTTCATGTATACATGCAGTACTTGCAGTACTGTAGTAACAGTACTGCAGTACTGCAAGTACTGTAGTAATAGTACTTCTACTGCAGTAAAGGTTCAGAGTTCTTCTTCCAACTTCAACATTTAGTTTATTTAGTTTGTGAAGAAGTTCAGAGAACAGGAGGAACACTTCTAGTAGTACTAGTAGTACTACTACCACAGTAGTACTACTACTGTGGTAGTAGTACTACTGTGGTAGTGGACACTGATAGTTGTAGTAGTTGAAGTGTTAAATCAGCTCCTCACCGCTGACTCTGGTCCCGGTCTGGGTCTGGGTCCCGGTCCCGGTCTGAGTCCCGGTCTCAGTCTTCCTCCTGGTTCTGTCTTTGCCTCTCAGCCTGGAGAAGGTTCTCTTCAGCAGAGGCTCGGCCATGGCGGACCTCCTCCTGGTCCTGGTCCTGGTCCTGGTCCTGGTCCTGGAGACAGTGACCCAGTCAGCCCTCCTTCATCTCCTCCTCCTCCTCTCAGTGTTCTCTCTCCGCCATGACTCTGACTCTGACTCTGACTCTGACTCTG
>JAUPFX010000020.1:28000008-28001618 GCA_036937225.1 Sebastes paucispinis | reverse complement strand
AGAGATGACGTTACGCTAGCATAGAGCTGACGTTACGCTAGCATAGAGCTGACGTTACGCTAGCATAGAGCTGACGTTACGCTAGCATAGAGATGACGTTACGCTAGCATAGAGCTGACGTTACGCTAGCATAGAGATGACGTTACGCTAGCATAGAGATGACGTTACGCTAGCATAGAGCTGACATTACGCTAGCATAGAGCTAACATTATGCTAGCATAGAGCTGACCGTTACCCTAGCATAGAGCTGACATTACGCTAAGCATAGAGCTGACGTTAAACTATAATGTGACAGTATGTTTAACAACAAGACTAGCTATCTATCAGACTTGTTGTTGTCGCTAATCAATACGCAGATATCAGGAACCAATCAGAGGCCGAGTGGAACAGAGAGTTCAATAACAAACATTCCTGCTGGCTAATCACTAATGTTAGTAATGTTAACATGTTACATGCTAACATGTTGGTAATGTTAACAACATGTTAACATTCACCAACATGTTAGCATGTTAGCATGTTGGTAATGTTAACATGTTAACATGCTAACATGTTGGTAATGTTAACATGTTAACATGTTAACAATTACCACATGCTAACATGCTAACATTACTAACATGTTGGTAATGTTAACATGTTAACATGTTAACATGTTAGCATGTTAACATTACCAACATGCTAACATTACCAACCATGTTAGTAATGTTAACATGTTACTAACATGTTGGTAATGTTAACATGTTAACATGTTAACATGTTAAACATGTTAACATTACCAACATGCTAACATGCTAACATTACTACATGTTGGTAATGTTAACATGTTAACATGTTAACATGTTTATGCATGTTAACATTACTAACATGCTAACATTACCAACATGTTAGTAATGTTAACATGTTACTAACATGGTTGGTAATGTTAACATGTTAACATTGTTAACCATGTTAACATGTTGGTAATGTTAACATGTTAACATGTTAACATGTTAACCATGTTAACATGTTAACCATTACTAACATGCCTAACATTACTAACATGTTAGTAATGTTAACATGTTAGCATGTTAGTAATGCTAACATGTTAACATGCTAACATTACTAACATGTTAGCTAATGTTAACCATGTTAGCATGTTGGTAATGTTAACATGTCTAACATTACCAACCATGTTAGTAATGTTAACATGTTAGCATGTTAAAGTAATGCTAACATGTTAACATGTTAACATTACTACCATGTAGTAATTGTTAACATGTTAGCATGTTAGCATGGTTGTAGACTGTCTGGTTACAGATCAGTGACGTTTTTGTCAGTTAGAGGGCCCATTATATACACATCCTTTATATAATGTACACACTTTATATATATATGTGTTATATACATAATATATACAGATATATATGTATATATAAAGTATATAAAGTCATTAAAGTAGCTGCAGCATTAAAGTGATGAACACATGAATGCATCAATCATTAGAATACTAGAATCTACTGTAGATTACTCTGCTCACTGAGTACTGTTACTTCTGCTGCTTCATGTATATATGCAGTACTTGCTGTGGTAATAGTACTTCATGTATACATGCAGTACTTGCTGTGGTAATAGTA
>JAUPFX010000020.1:27950008-27995008 GCA_036937225.1 Sebastes paucispinis | reverse complement strand
TATTTCTGTGTCGTCATGGTAACCGTCTGTCTGTGACCGTCATGGTGACCATCTGTCTGTGGTCGTCATGGTAACCGTCTGTCTGTGTCATCATGGTAACCGTCTGTCTGTGACCGTCATGGTAACCATCTGTCTGTGACCGTCATGATAACCTTATGTCTGTGTCGTCATGGTAACCGTCTGTCTGTGACCATCATGGTAACCAACTGTCTGTGGTCGTCATGGTAACCGTCTGTCTGTGTCGTCATGGTAACCGTCATGGTAACCGTCTGTCTGTGGTCGTCATGGTAACGTCTGTCTGTGTCGTCATGGTAACGTATGTCTGTGTCGTCATGGTAACGTATGTCTGTGTCGTCATGGTAACGTATTTCCGTGTTGTCATGGTAACCGTCTGTCTGTGACTGTCATGGTAACCATCTGTCTGTGACCGTCATGATAACCTTATGTCTGTGTTGTCATGGTAACCGTCTGTCTGTGACCGTCATGGTAACCGTCTGTCTGTGACCGTCATGGTAACTGTCTGTCTGTGGTCGTCATGGTAACGTATTTCTGTGTCGTCATGGTAACCGTCTGTCTGTGACCGTCATGGTAACCGTCTGTCTGTGTCGCCATGGTAACCGTATGTCTGTGGCCATCATGGTAACCGTCTGTCTGTGTCGTCATGGTAACGTCTGTCTGTTGCCGTCATGGTAACCGTCTGTCTGTGTCGTCATGATAACGTCTGTCTGTTGCCTTCATGGTAACCGTCTGTCTGTTGGCGACGCGCTTTGAGTTCAGGCTGGTGCACGCCAACGAGTACGAACAGGGAGGCTGCAGTATTCTATAGTATTCTATAGTGTTCTACAGTATTCTATAGTGTTCTATAGTATTCTATAGTATTCTATAGTGTTCTACAGTGTTCTATAGTATTCTATAGTGTTCTATAGTATTCTATAGTGTTCTATAATGTTCTATAGTGTTCTACAGTGTTCTATAGTATTCTACAGTGTTCTATAGTATTCTATAGTATCCTATAGTGTTCTATAGTATTCTATAGTGTTCTATAGTATTCTATAGTATTCTATAGTGCTCTATAGTGTTCTATAGTATTCTATAGTATTCTGTAGTGTACTATAGTATTCTATAGTGTTCTATAGTGTTCTACAGTGTTCTATAGTATTCTATAGTATTCTACAGTGTTCTATAGTATTCTATAGTGTTCTATAGTATTCTATAGTATTCTACAGTATTCTGTAGTGTACTATAGTATTCTGTAGTGTACTATAGTATTCTGTAGTATTCTGTAGTATTCTATAGTATTCTGTAGTATTCTATAGTATTCTATAGTATTCTATAGTATTCCGTAGTAATGTACAGTATTCTGTAGTATTCTATAGTATTCTGTAGTATTCTATAGTATTCTATAGTATAATGTATTATAATGTAGTATTCTATAGTATAATGTAGTATAATGTAGTATAATGTAGTATTCTATAGTATAATGTAGTATAATGTAGTATTCTATAGTATAATGTAGTATTCTATAGTATAATGTAGTATAATGTAGTATTCTATAGTATAATGTAGTATTCTATAGTATAATGTAGTATTCTATAGTATAATGTAGTATTCTATAGTATAATGTAGTATAATGTAGTATTCTATAGTATAATGTAGTATTCTATAGTATAATGTAGTATTCTATAGTATAATGTAGTATAATGTAGTATAATGTAGTATTCTATAGTATAATGTAGTATAATGTAGTATTCTATAGTATAATGTAGTATTCTATAGTATAATGTAGTATTCTATAGTATAATGTAGTATAATGTAGTATTCTATAGTATAATGTAGTATTCTATAGTATAATGTAGTATTCTATAGTATAATGTAGTATAATGTAGTATAATGTGTGTATACAGGAGAGTAAACTGTGTTTTTATATATTTTGACAGTAACTGATTGTTGATGTTCTAAAAGACTTCAGTTCTTCCTGTTGACTGTCAGAGACCACATGACCCCGCTGACCTCTGACCTCTGACCCCTCCCTTTTAGGAAGTGATTGGCCAATAAAATGACACCAGAGAAGGTCACACATACGCACACACACACACACGCACACGCGCGCACACACACACACACACACACACACACACACACACACACACACACTCAGGTTGCTGATAATAAAGTTTTATAAGACAGACCAGAGACAGGAGACAGGGGGTTAGAGGTCAGAGGTCAGAGGTCAGCTCCTCCATATTGTTATTTCTGTTCTGGTTATTGGAGACTTTAAATAAAGTTTATTGATTCAAACGAACTCAACGAGTCACATGACGTCTACAGCTTCATTCACTGACTGAGAGATCAATACAATATACTGTACATCTACCTTTATACCATATAGTATATATATATATATATTTATATATATACTATATATATACTACATCTGCCTTTATACCATATATATACACTATATATATACTATATCTACCTTTATACCATATATACTATATATACTATATATATACTATATCTACCTTTATACCATATAGTATATATATATGTACAGACGTAGGCAAAGTTGTTGGTAACGTTCCGTTAAAGAGAGAAAAACCCACAATAGTCACTGAAATAACTTGAAACTGACAAAAGTAATAATAAATAAAAATTCACTGAAAATGAACTAATGAAAATCAGATATTGTTTTTGAATTATGATTCAGCAGAATCATTTAAAAAAACAAACTAATGAAACTGGCCTAGACAAAAATGATGGTACCCTTAACTTAATATTTTGTTGCACAACCTTTTGAGGCAATCACTGCAATCAAGTGATTTCTGTAACTCTCAATGAGACTTCTGCACCTGTCGACAGGTATGTTGGCCCACTCCTCGTGAGCAAACTGCTCCAGCTGTCTCAGGTTTGAAGGGTGCCTTCTCCAGACTGCATGTTTCAGCTCCTTCCACAGATGTTCAATAGGATTTAGATCCGGGCTCATAGAAGGCCACTTCAGAATAGTCCAATGTTTTGTTCTTAGCCATTCTTGGGTGTTTTTAGATGTGTTTTGGGTCATTATCCTGTTTGAGGACCCATGACCTGCAACTGAGACCAAGCTTTCTGACACTGGGCAGCACATTTCGCTCCAGAATGCCTTGATAGTCTTCAGATTTCATTGCACCCTGCACAGATTCAAGACACCCTGTGCCAGATGCAACAAAGCAGCCCCATAACATAACCGAGCCTCCTCCATGTTTCACATTAGGTACAGTGTTCTTTTCTTTGGATGCTTCATCTCTTCGTCTGTGAACATAGAGCTGATGTGACTTGCCAAAAAGCTCCAGTTTTGTCTCATCTGTCCAAAGGACATTCTCCCAGAAGCTTTGTGGCTTGTCAATATGCATTTTGGCATATTCCAGTCTCGCTTTTTTATGATTTGGTGTCCTCCTGGGTTGTCTTCCATTAAGTCCACTTTGGCTCAAACAGTGACGGATGGTGCGATCTGACACTGATGTACCTTGACCTTGGAGTTCACCTCTAATCTCTTTGGAAGTTGTTCTGGGCTCTTTGGTTACCATTCGTATTATCCGTCTCTTCAATATGTCATCAATTTTCCTCTTGCGGCCACGTCCAGGGAGGTTGGCTACAGTCCCATGGACCTTAAACTTCTGAATAATATGTGCAGCTGTAGTCACAGGAACATCAGGCTGCTTGGAGATGGTCTTATAGCCTTTACCTTTAACATGAAGGTCTATAATGTTCTTTCTGATCTCCTGAGACAACTCTCTCCTTAGCTTTCTGTGGTCCATGTTCAGTGTGGTACACACCATGATGCCAAACAGCACAGTGACTACTTTTCACCCTTTAAATAGGCAGACTGACTGATTACAAGTTTGAAGATACCTGTGATGCTATTTACAGGACACACCTTAGTTTAACATGTCCCTATGGTCAAACTATTTTACATCTTTTCTAAGGGTACCATCATTTTTGTCCAGGCCAGTTTCATTAGTTTGTTTTTTAAATGATTCTGTTGAACCACAATTCAAAAACAATATCTGATTTTCATTAGTTAATTTTAAGTAAATTTTTATTTATTATTACTTTTGTCAGTTTCAAGTTATTTCAGTGACCATTGTGGGTTTTTCTCTCTTTAACGGAACGTTACCAACAACTTTGCCTACGTCTGTATATATATACTATATCTACCTTTATACCATATAGTATATATATATATGTATATATATACACTATATATACTATATATATACTACATCTACCTTTATACCATAATATATATATATATATACTATATATATACTATATCTACCTTTATACCATATAGTATATATATATACATATATATATATGTATATATACTATATATATACTACATCTACCTTTATACCATATAATATATATATACTATATATACTATATATATACTATATCTACCTTGATACCATATAGTATATATATATGTATATATATACTATATCTACCTTTATACCATATAGTATATATATATGTATATATATATACTATATCTACCTTTATATCATATAGTATATATAGTATATATATATATGTATATATATATACTATATATACTATATATATACTACATCTACCTTTATACCATATAATATATATATACTATATATATACTATATCTACCTTTATACCATGGTCTCTGTGTAACCAGTAGTGTCTCTGTGTGTCTCTGTGTCTCTGTGTGTCCTCAGCAGGACGGAGGAGGCTACGAGTTGTCCGTCTCTCAGGAGAAGCAGGACTCTGATCGTCCAATCAGACTGAAGGTCAGAGGAACACACACATCTGATTAGTAGTACTAGCAGTAGTACTAGCAGTAGTAGTAGTAGTAGTAGTACTAGCAGTAGTAGTACTAACAGTAGTACTAGCAGTAGTAGTAGTAGCAGTAGTAGTACTAGCAGTAGTAGTACTAACAGTAGTACTAGCAGTAGTAGTAGTAGCAGTAGTAGTACTAGCAGTAGTAGTACTAGCAGTAGTATCAGTAGTAGCAGTAGTAGTACTAGCAGTAGTACTAGCAGTAGTACTAGCAGTAGTAGTAGCAGTAGTACTAGCAGTAGTAGTAGTAGTAGCAGTAGTATCAGTAGTAGCAGTAGTAGTACTAGCAGTAGTAGCAGTAGTAGTACTAGCAGTAGTACTAGCAGTAGTACTAGCAGTAGTAGTAGTATCAGTAGTAGCAGTAGTAGTACTAGCAGTAGTAGCAGTAGTAGTACTAGCAGTAGTACTAGCAGTAGTAGTAGCAGTAGTACTAGCAGTAGTAGTAGTAGTAGCAGTAGTATCAGTAGTAGCAGTAGTAGTACTAGCAGTAGTAGCAGTAGTAGTACTAGCAGTAGTACTAGCAGTAGTAGTAGCAGTAGTACTAGCAGTAGTAGTAGTACTAGCAGTAGTATCAGTAGTAGCAGTAGTAGTACTAGCAGTAGTACTAACAGTAGTACTAGCAGTAGTACTAGCAGTAGTAGTAGTAGTAGCAGTAGTATCAGTAGTAGCAGTAGTAGTACTAGCAGTAGTACTAACAATAGTACTAGCAGTAGTACTAACAGTAGTACTAGCAGTAGTACTAGCAGTAGTACTAGCAGTAGTACTAGTAGCAGTAGTACTAGCAGTAGTAGTAGTACTAGCAGTAGTATCAGTAGTAGCAGTAGTAGTAGTAGTAGTAGCAGCAGTAGTAGTAGTAGTAGCAGTAGTATCAGTAGTAGCAGTAGTAGTACTAGCAGTAGTACTAACAATAGTACTAGCAGTAGTACTAACAGTAGTACTAGCAGTAGTACTAGCAGTAGTACTAGTAGCAGTAGTACTAGCAGTAGTAGTAGTACTAGCAGTAGTATCAGTAGTAGCAGTAGTAGTAGTAGTAGTAGCAGCAGTAGTAGTAGTACTAGCAGTAGTATCAGTAGTAGCAGTAGTAGTACTAGCAGTGTGTCTTTGTGTTGTGGTTCAGACAGATAAATCGGGTCAGCAGGTTCTGGAGACTCCTGCTGACCTCCAGAACCTGCTGCTGCAGAGGAAGACCAGGAGAGAGCTGAGAGCTGCTGACAGGAACCCTGCTGGTACCGGTACTGGTACTGGTACTGGTACTGCTGGACAGGAAGTGGTAATGTCACAGGACTTAGTAGTAATAATTTAACTAGTAGTAATACTATAACAAGTATTCCTACCAGGTACTGACGGTGTGTCTTCCAGCCGTACTACGTGGACGAGGACGATTTCTTTAGAGCCTGTGAACAGAAGCAGCTGCTGCTGATTGACAGATACCTGATGACAGGAGGAGACGTCAACGCCTCCGACGCTGTGAGTTATCAACACGCCCTGATCCTATTGGCTCTCACATATATATATATATATATATACTAATATATATACACTGGTATATATGTATATATATATATATATATATATACACTGATATATATGTACTGATATCTGTGTTCAGTTTGAGCGTACAGGTCTGCACAGAGCGAGTTCCAAAGGTCACACAGAGGTCGTCACTAAACTGATGGAGGTCGGAGCCGACGTCCACAGCAGAGACAAGGTACTGATCCAGAGTCAGAACCAGTTTAAACCAGAGTCAGAACCAGTTTAAACCAGAGTCAGAACCAGTTTAAACCAGAGTCAGAACCAGTTTAATCCAGAGTCAGAACCAGTTTAATCCAGTTTGAATCCAGTATCAGTACCGGTACCAGTTTAATCCAGTGTTCTGTCCAGCTGTGGTCCACCTGTGTCCACTCTGCCTGTCGAGGAGGACATCTGTCTGTCCTCAGAGAGCTGTTGAACCACGGAGCAGACATTACTGCAAAGGACAAGGTAATACTACAGTACTAATAATAACTGTAGTACTACAGTACTAGTACAGTACTACAGTACTACAGTACTAGTACTGTACTGGTACTGCAGTACTGCCACCCTGAGGTCATGTCTCCTGTGTTGTAGTTAGACAGTTCTGCTCTTCATGTCTCTGTGAGGACGGGACACCAGGACTGTGTCCAACACCTGATTCAGTGTGGAGCTGAGGTCAACACCCAGGACCGGGTCAGTACAACGCACGGGACCGGGGCGGTCCAGCAGCATAATAATAATTCAACTAATAATAATAATCATTATTATAATAATAATAATAATGATAATAATAATAGTAATAACAATAATAATAATAATAACAATAATAATATTAATAATAATAATTATAATTATAATAATATTAATAATATTAATAACAATAATAATAATAATAATAATAATATTAATAACAATAAAAATAATAATAACAATAATAATAATAATAATTATAATGATAATAATAATAATGATAATTATAATGATAATAATATTAATAATAATAATGATGATCATTATATTATTAATATTTATAATAATAATGATAATAATAATAATATTAATAATAATAATAGCAATAATATTAATAACAATAATAATATTAATAATAATAATAATATTAATAATAATAATAATGATAATTATATTATTAATATTTATAATAATAACAATAATAATAATAATTATAATGATAATAATAATAATGATAATTATAATGATAATAATATTAATAATAATAATAATAATGATAATTATATTATTAATATTTATAATAATAATAATAATAGCAATAATAATAATAATATTAATAACAATAAAAATAATAATAACAATAATAATAATAATAATTATAATGATAATAATAATAATGATAATTATAATGATAATAATATTAATAATAATAATGATGATCATTATATTATTAATATTTATAATAATAATGATAATAATAATAATATTAATAATAATAATAACAATAATAATATTAATAATAATAATATTAATAATAATAATAATATTAATAATAATAATAATGATAATTATATTATTAATATTTATAATAATAACAATAATAATAATAATTATAATGATAATAATAATAATGATAATTATAATGATAATAATATTAATAATAATAATAATGATAATTATATTATTAATATTTATAATAATAATAATAATATTAATAATAATAGCAATAATAATAATAATAATAACAATAATAATATTAATAATAATAATAATATTAATAATAATAATAATGATAATTATATTATTAATATTTATAATAATAATAATAATAACAATAATAATAATAATAATAACAATAATAATAATAATTATAATGATAATAATAATGATAATTATAATGATAATAATATTAGTAATAATAATAATGATAATTATATTATTAATATTTATAATAATAATAATGATATTATTAATAATAATAAAAGCAATAATAATAATAATGACAATAATAATATTAATAATAATAATCATTATAATTATATTATTAATATTTATAATAATAATAATGATATTATTAATAATAATAAAAGCAATAATAATAATAATAATGACAATAATAATATTAATAATAATAATCATTATAATTATATTATTAATATTTATAATAATAATAATAAAAATAATAATAATAATAATATTAATAATAACAATAATAATAATAATAATAATAATATTAATAATAACAATAATAATAATAATAATATTAATAAAGTCTTGTGTTTCAGGAGGGAGACACTCCGCTTCACGACGCTGTTCGACTCAACAGATGTAAAATCATCCAGATGTTGTTGCTGCACGGAGCCGACACACACATCACCAACCAGGTAACACTGACCCCTGACCTCTGACCTCTGACCTCCGGAGGCCTCCAGGGGCCAAAAGCAGTTGAATTAAAAGTGTCTCTGTCTGTGTCTGTCTGTCAGGACGGACGTTGTCCTCTGGACGGCGTGTTGGACTGGCAGAATGAAACTAAAACCTTCCTGGTCCAGCAGAACGACAGGAAGTGATGTCACTAACGGGGTTACAAATGGGCCAATCGCTGCTCGCCACTTGAAGGCTTCTGAATGGTCCGTCAGTGAAATAAATGAAGAACTAAAATATTCTTTTTCTTTGTTTTTATTTGAAAATTAAAACTTTATTCAAACAATATCTGTTTTCCTTCCTGAAAGTTCTGAGACATTCAACCCTTCAAAAAAAAAAAAAAAAAATATATATATATATGTGTGTATATATATATATACATATATACAAACATATATATATACACATATATACGTATATATACACATACGTATATATGTGTATATATACGTATATATACACATATATATATATGTGTATATATATTATAGTATTATATATTATAGTATTATAGTATTATAGTATTATATATTATAGTATTATAGTATTATTTATTATAGTATTATAGTATTATATATTATAGTATTATAGTGTAGTATTATATATTATAGTATTATATATTATAATATTATATATTATAGTATTATAGTATTATAGTATTATATATTATAGTATTATAGTATTATAGTATTATAGTATTATAAATTATAGTATTATATATTATAGTATTATAGTATTATATATTATAGTATTATATATTATAGTATTATATATTATAGTATTATAGTATTATAGTATTATATATTATAGTATTATATATTATAGTATTATAGTATTATATATTATGGTATTATAGTATTATATATTATAGTATTATAGTATTATATATTATAGTGTTATAGTATTATAGTATTATATATTATAGTATTATATATTATAGTATTATAGTATTATATATTATGGTATTATAGTATTATAGTATTATAATATTATATATTATAGTATTATATATTATAGTATTATAGTATTATATATTATAGTATTATAGTATTATATATTATAGTATTATATATCATAGTATTATAGTATTATATATTATGGTATTATAGTATTATAGTATTATAGTATTATATATTATAGTATTATATATTATAGTATTATAGTATTATATATTATAGTATTATAGTATTATAGTATTATATATTATAGTATTATAGTATTATATATTATGGTATTATATATTATAGTATTATAGTATTATATATTATGGTATTATATATTATAGTATTATAGTATTATATATTATAGTATTATAGTATTATATATTATATATTATAGTATTATAGTATTATATATTATAGTATTATATATTATATATTATAGTATTATATATTATAGTATTATAGTATTATATATTATATATTATAGTATTATAGTATTATATATTATATATTATAGTATTATAGTATTATATATTATAGTATTATATATTATATATTATAGTATTATATATTATAGTATTATAGTATTATATATTATATATTATAGTATTATAGTATTATATATTATATATTATAGTATTATAGTATTATATATTATAGTATTATATATTATATATTATAGTATTATATATTATAGTATTATAGTATTATATATTATATATTATAGTATTATAGTATTATATATTATAGTATTATAGTATTATATATTATAGTATTATAGTATTATATATTATAGTATTATAGTATTATATATTATAGTATTATATATTATAGTATTATAGTATTATATATTATATATTATAGTATTATATATTATAGTATTATAGTATTATAGTATAATAGTATTATATATTATGATATTATAGTATTATAGTATTATAGTATTATATATTATAGTATTATAGTATTATAGTTTTATATATTATAGTATTATAGAATTATATATTATAGTATTATATATTATAGTATTATAGTATTATAGTATTATATATTATAGTATTATATATTATAGTATTATAGTATAGTATTATATATTAAAGTATTATATATTATAATATTATATATTATAGTATTATAGTATTATAGTATTATATATTATAGTATTATAGTATTATAGTATTATAGTATTATAAATTATAGTATTATATATTATAGTATTATAGTATTATATATTATAGTATTATATATTATAGTATTATAGTATTATAGTATTATATATTATAGTATTATATATTATAGTATTATAGTATTATATATTATGGTATTATAGTATTATATATTATAGTATTATATATTATAGTGTTATAGTATTATAGTATTATATATTATAGTATTATATATTATAGTATTATAGTATTATATATTATAGTATTATAGTATTATATATTATAGTATTATAGTATTATAGTATTATATATTATGGTATTATATATTATAGTATTATAGTATTATATATTATGGTATTATATATTATAGTATTATAGTATTATATATTATAGTATTATAGTATTATATATTATATATTATAGTATTATATATTATAGTATTATAGTATTATATATTATGGTATTATATATTATAGTATTATAGTATTATATATTACAGTATTATAGTATTATATATTATATATTATAGTATTATAGTACTATATATTATAGTATTATATATTATATATTATAGTATTATATATTATAGTATTATAGTATTATATATTATATATTATAGTATTATAGTATTATATATTATAGTATTATAGTATTATATATTATAGTATTATAGTATTATATATTATAGTATTATAGTATTATATATTATAGTATTATAGTATTATATATTATAGTATTATATATTATAGTATTATAGTATTATATATTATATATTATAGTATTATATATTATAGTATTATAGTATTATAGTATAATAGTATTATATATTATGATATTATAGTATTATAGTATTATATATTATAGTATTATAGTATTATAGTTTTATATATTATAGTATTATAGAATTATATATTATAGTATTATATATTATAGTATTATAGTATTATAGTATTATATATTATAGTATTATATATTATAGTATTATAGTATTATAGTATTATATATTATAGTATTATATATTATAGTATTATAGTATAGTATTATATATTAAAGTATTATATATCATAATATTATATATTATAGTATTATAGTATTATAGTATTATATATTATAGTATTATAGTATTATAGTATTATAAATTATAGTATTATATATTATAGTATTATATATTATAGTATTATATATTATAGTATTATATATTATAGTATTATAGTATTATATATTATAGTATTATAGTATTATATATTATGGTATTATAGTATTATATATTATAGTATTATATATTATAGTGTTATAGTATTATAGTATTATATATTATATATTATAGTATTAGAGTATTATATATTATAGTATTATATATTTTAGTATTATAGTATTATATATTATAGTATTATATATTATAGTATTATATATTATAGTATTATAGTATTATATATTATAGTATTATAGTATTATAGTATTATATATTATATATTATAGTATTATATATTATAGTATTATATATTATAGTATTATAGTATTATATATTATAGTATTATAGTATTATAGTATTATATATTATAGTATTATAGTATTATAGTATTATATATTATAGTATTATAGTATTATATATTATATATTATAGTATTATATATTATAGTATTATAGTATTATGGTATTATAGTATTATAGTATTATATATTATAGTATTATAGTATTATATATTATATATTATAGTATTATATATTATAGTATTATAGTATTATATATTATATATTATAGTATTATAGTATTATATATTATAGTATTATATATTATAGTATTATAGTATTATATATAATATATTATAGTATTATATATTATATATTATAGTATTATATATTATAGTATTAAGGTATTATATATTATAGTATTATAGTATTATAGTATTATAGTATTATATATTATAGTATTATAGTATTATATATTATATATTATATATTATAGTATTATAGTATTATATATTATAGTATTATATATTATAGTATTATAGTATTATATATTATAGTATTATAGTATTATATATTATATATTATAGTATTATATATTATCGTATTATAGTATTATAGTAATATATATTATGGTATTATATATTATAGTATTATATATTATAGTATTATAGTATTATATATTATAGTATTATGGTGTTATAGTATTATATATTATAGTATTATATATTATAGTATTATGGTATTATAGTATTATAGTATTATATATTATAGTATTATAGTATTATAGTATCATATATTATAGTATTTTAGTATTATATATTATAGTATTATAGTATTATATATTATAGTATTATAGTATTAAATATTATAGTATTATATATTATAGTATTATAGTATTATATATTATGGTATTATAGTATTATAGTATTATAGTATTATATATTATAGTATTATATATTATAGTATTATAGTATTATATATTATAGTATTATATATTATAGTATTATAGTATTATATATTATAGTATTATAGTATTATATATTATAGTATTATAGTATTATATATTATGGTATTATATATTATAGTATTATAGTATTATATATTATAGTATTATATATTATAGTATTATAGTATTATATATTATAGTATTATATATTATAGTATTATAGTATTATATATTATATATTATAGTATTATATATTATCGTATTATAGTATTATAGTAATATATATTATGGTATTATATATTATAGTATTATATATTATAGTATTATATATTATAGTATTATGGTGTTATAGTATTATATATTATAGTATTATATATTATAGTATTATGGTATTATAGTATTATAGTATTATATATTATAGTATTATAGTATTATAGTATCATATATTATAGTATTTTAGTATTATATATTATAGTATTATAGTATTATATATTATAGTATTATATATTATAGTATTATATAATATGGTATTATAGTATTATAGTATTATAGTATTATATATTATAGTATTATATATTATAGTATTATAGTATTATATATTATAGTATTATATATTACAGTATTATAGTATTATATATTATAGTATTATAGTATTATATATTATAGTATTATAGTATTATATATTATGGTATTATATATTATAGTATTATAGTATTATATATTATGGTATTATATATTATAGTATTATAGTATTATATATTATAGTATTATAGTATTATAGTATTATATATTATATATTATAGTATTATAGTATTATATATTATAGTATTATATATTATATATTATAGTATTATATATTATATATTATAGTATTATAGTATTATATATTATAGTATTATAGTATTATATATTATAGTATTATAGTATTATATATTATAGTATTATAGTATTATATATTATAGTATTATATATTATAGTATTATAGTATTATATATTATATATTATATATTATAGTATTATAGTATTATATATTATAGTATTATATATTATAGTATTATAGTATTATATATTATAGTATTATATATTATAGTATTATAGTATTATATATTATCGTATTATAGTATTATAGTAATATATATTATGGTATTATATATTATAGTATTATATATTATAGTATTATGGTGTTATAGTATTATATATTATAGTATTATATATTATAGTATTATGGTATTATAGTATTATAGTATTATATATTATAGTATTATAGTATTATAGTATCATATATTATAGTATATTAGTATTATATATTATAGTATTATAGTATTATATATTATAGTATTATAGTATTATATATTATAGTATTATATATTATAGTATTATAGTATTATATAATATGGTATTATAGTATTATAGTATTATAGTATTATATATTATAGTATTATATATTATAGTATTATAGTATTATATATTATAGTATTATATATTACAGTATTATAGTATTATATATTATAGTATTATAGTATTATATATTATAGTATTATAGTATTATATATTATGGTATTATATATTATAGTATTATAGTATTATATATTATGGTATTATATATTATAGTATTATAGTATTATATATTATAGTATTATAGTATTATAGTATTATATATTATATATTATAGTATTATAGTATTATATATTATAGTATTATATATTATATATTATAGTATTATATATTATAGTATTATAGTATTATATATTATATATTATAGTATTATAGTATTATATATTATAGTATTATAGTATTATATATTATAGTATTATAGTATTATATATTATAGTATTATAGTATTATATATTATAGTATTATATATTATAGTATTATAGTATTATATATTATATATTATAGTATTATATATTATAGTATTATAGTATTATAGTATAATAGTATTATATATTATGATATTATAGTATTATAGTATTATAGTATTATATATTATAGTATTATAGTATTATAGTTTTATATATTATAGTATTATAGAATTATATATTATAGTATTATATATTATAGTATTATAGTATTATAGTATTATATATTATAGTATTATATATTATAGTATTATAGTATAGTATTATATATTAAAGTATTATATATTATAATATTATATATTATAGTATTATAGTATTATAGTATTATATATTATAGTATTATATATTATAGTATTATAGTATTATATATTATAGTATTATATATTATAGTATTATAGTATTATATATTATGGTATTATAGTATTATAGTATTATATATTATAGTATTATATATTATAGTATTATAGTATTATATATTATAGTATTATATATTATAGTATTATAGTATTATATATTATAGTATTATAGTATTATATATTATAGTATTATAGTATTATATATTATGGTATTATATATTATAGTATTATAGTATTATATATTATGGTATTATATATTATAGTATTATAGTATTATATATTATAGTATTATAGTATTATAGTATTATATATTATATATTATAGTATTATAGTATTATATATTATAGTATTATATATTATATATTATAGTATTATATATTATAGTATTATAGTATTATATATTATAGTATTATAGTATTATATATTATAGTATTATAGTATTATATATTATAGTATTATAGTATTATATATTATAGTATTATAGTATTATAGTATAATAGTATTATATATTATGATATTATAGTATTATAGTATTATAGTATTATATATTATAGTATTATAGTATTATAGTTTTATATATTATAGTATTATAGAATTATATATTATAGTATTATATATTATAGTATTATAGTATTATAGTATTATATATTATAGTATTATATATTATAGTATTATAGTATAGTATTATATATTAAAGTATTATATATTATAATATTATATATTATAGTATTATAGTATTATAGTATTATATATTATAGTATTATAGTATTATAGTATTATAGTATTATAAATTATAGTATTATATATTATAGTATTATAGTATTATATATTATAGTATTATATATTATAGTATTATAGTATTATAGTATTATATATTATAGTATTATATATTATAGTATTATAGTATTATATATTATGGTATTATAGTATTATATATTATAGTATTATATATTATAGTGTTATAGTATTATAGTATTATATATTATAGTATTATATATTATAGTATTATAGTATTATATATTATAGTATTATAGTATTATATATTATAGTATTATAGTATTATAGTATTATATATTATGGTATTATATATTATAGTATTATAGTATTATATATTATGGTATTATATATTATAGTATTATAGTATTATATATTATAGTATTATAGTATTATATATTATATATTATAGTATTATATATTATAGTATTATAGTATTATATATTATGGTATTATATATTATAGTATTATAGTATTATATATTACAGTATTATAGTATTATATATTATATATTATAGTATTATAGTACTATATATTATAGTATTATATATTATATATTATAGTATTATATATTATAGTATTATAGTATTATATATTATATATTATAGTATTATAGTATTATATATTATAGTATTATAGTATTATATATTATAGTATTATAGTATTATATATTATAGTATTATATATTATAGTATTATAGTATTATATATTATATATTATAGTATTATATATTATAGTATTATAGTATTATAGTATAATAGTATTATATATTATGATATTATAGTATTATAGTATTATATATTATAGTATTATAGTATTATAGTTTTATATATTATAGTATTATAGAATTATATATTATAGTATTATATATTATAGTATTATAGTATTATAGTATTATATATTATAGTATTATATATTATAGTATTATAGTATTATATATTATAGTATTATATATTATAGTATTATAGTATAGTATTATATATTAAAGTATTATATATCATAATATTATATATTATAGTATTATAGTATTATAGTATTATATATTATAGTATTATAGTATTATAGTATTATAGTATTATAAATTATAGTATTATATATTATAGTATTATATATTATAGTATTATATATTATAGTATTATAGTATTATATATTATAGTATTATAGTATTATATATTATGGTATTATAGTATTATATATTATAGTATTATATATTATAGTGTTATAGTATTATAGTATTATATATTATATATTATAGTATTAGAATATTATATATTATAGTATTATATATTTTAGTATTATAGTATTATATATTATAGTATTATATATTATAGTATTATATATTATAGTATTATAGTATTATATATTATAGTATTATAGTATTATAGTATTATATATTATATATTATAGTATTATATATTATAGTATTATAGTATTATATATTATAGTATTATAGTATTATATATTATAGTATTATAGTATTATAGTATTATAGTATTATATATTATAGTATTATAGTATTATAGTATTATAGTATTATAGTATTATAGTATTATATATTATAGTATTATAGTATTATAGTATTATATATTATAGTATTATAGTATTATATATTATATATTATAGTATTATATATTATAGTATTATAGTATTATGGTATTATAGTATTATAGTATTATAGTATTATATATTATAGTATTATAGTATTATCGTATTATATATTATAGTATTATAGTATTATATATTATATATTATAGTATTATATATTATAGTATTATATATTATATATTATAGTATTATAGTATTATATATTATAGTATTATATATTATAGTATTATAGTATTATATATAATATATTATAGTATTATATATTATATATTATAGTATTATATATTATAGTATTAAGGTATTATATATTATAGTATTATAGTATTATAGTATTATAGTATTATATATTATAGTATTATAGTATTATATATTATATATTATAGTATTATAGTATTATATATTATAGTATTATAGTATTATAGTATTATAGTATTATAGTATTATATATTATAGTATTATAGTATTATAGTATTATATATTATAGTATTATATATTATAGTATTATAGTATTATAGTATTATAGTATTATAGTATTATATATTATATATTATAGTATTATATATTATAGTATTATAGTATTATAGTATTATAGTATTATATATTATATATTATAGTATTATAGTATTATAGTATTATAGTATTATATATTATATATTATAGTATTATATATTATAGTATTATATATTATATATTATAGTAGTATATATTATAGTATTATATATTATAGTATTATATATTATATATTATAGTAGTATATATTATAGTATTATATATTATAGTATTATAGTATTATAGTATAATAGTATTATATATTATGATATTATAGTATTATAGTATTATATATTATAGTATTATAGTATTATATATTATATATTATAGTATTATAGTATTATAGTATTATAGTATTATAGTATATTTATATAGTTTATTGTGCTGCTCTACATCCTGGCCACTAGGGGGGGGGGGGTCCACTAAACACCAGAGAAGAAGAAGAAGACTGACCCGGAAGAGGAACCAGAACCACTTCCTGTAGCTTCCGGTTTAGTCAGTGAACTGATGTCGGCTAAAAGTCCCGAAGAAGAGACAGACAGAGACACAGAGACAGAGACAGAGACACAGAGACACAGAGACACAGAGACACAGAGACACAGAGACACAGAGACACAGAGACACAGAGACAGAGACACAGAGACAGAGACAGAGACAGAGAGACACAGAGACACAGAGACAGAGAGAGAGAGAGACAGAGAGACACAGAGACAGACAGAGACAGAGAGACACAGAGACACAGAGACACAGAGACACAGAGACAGAGACAGAGACACAGAGAGACACAGAGACACAGAGAGACAGAGACACAGAGACACAGAGAGAGAGACAGAGAGAGAGAGAGACAGAGAGACACAGAGACAGACAGAGACAGAGAGACACAGAGACACAGAGACACAGAGACACAGAGACAGAGACAGAGACACAGAGAGACACAGAGACAGACAGAGACACAGAGACACAGAGACACAGAGAGAGAGACAGAGAGAGAGAGAGACACAGAGACAGAGACAGAGAGAGAGAGACAGAGAGAGAGAGAGACACAGAGACAGAGACAGAGAGAGAGAGAGACAGAGAGAGAGAGAGGGAGGAGGAGAGAGGAGAGGAGAGGTAGAGAGGGTTATAGTGTTAGTAGCTATAGAGGTATAGAGAACTGCTCTCTGTTGTCACTTTAATGTTGTAACAGCTGATGCTGCTGGCCAGGTAGCAGCTGGTAGCAGCTGGTAGCAGCTGGTAGCAGCTGGTAGCAGCTGGTAGCAGCTGGTAGCAGCTGGTAGCAGCTGGTAGCAGCGGGTAGCAGCGGGTAGCAGCTGGTAGCAGCTGGTAGCAGCTGGTAGCAGCGGGTAGCAGCTGGTAGCAGCGGGTAGCAGCTGGTAGCAGCTGGTAGCAGCGGGTAGCAGCGGGTAGCAGCGGGTAGCAGCTGGTAGCAGCTGGTAGCAGCGGGTAGCAGCTGGTAGCAGCGGGTAGCAGCTGGTAGCAGCTGGTAGCAGCTGGTAGCAGCGGGTAGCAGCTGGTAGCAGCGGGTAGCAGCTGGTAGCAGCGGGTAGCAGCGGGTAGCAGCTGGTAGCAGCGGGTAGCAGCTGGTAGCAGCGGGTAGCAGCTGGTAGCAGCTGGTCTCGGTGGTTCAGGTTGATCCAGCAGGAGGATGAGCTGCTCCTCGGAGCTGATGATCTCCACCAGGCTGGCCGTGGTCATGGAGGTTCTGGTCCACGCTGCGGTGGCGGAGCTCCACAAGCTGATCCAGACCGGAGAGGAGACTCCTCCTCCGGACAGACTGCAGGACGAGGACCGGGACAGGATGGTGAGGAGGGGGACCAGGGGGGACCAGGGGGGACCAGGGGGGACCAGGGGGGACCAGGAGGGACCAGGGGGGACCAGGAGGGACCAGGGGGGACCAGGGGAGGGTTAGAGGTTAGAGAGGAAGGTTAGAGACGCGTCTCAGCTGAGTCTCTCAGCAGCAGACAGTCTACAGGTCTGTCTGTAGAAAATGTTCCGGAGATGACAAAAAGTAAAGACTTATTTTTAAATCAACACTTCCTGCTTTCATTTCAAAATAAAAGCCCTCAAGCGTTTTTCTATAGGCAGAATTCCTTCATTTGTTAACACAAGGCTTTTATTCTGAAATATGTGCCGCACAGTGCTGTAGAACATGCAGTGACTTGGAGAGTTCCATGAATGAATATAGTACGGAGTTTTAATGGTGGATTATTACTATTATTTACTAATTACCACGTTACTGAACCTTTCTCTGTCTAACATAAATATAGGTTATATTTATCATGAAGTTAAATGACCATTAAAAGACAAACTCTACACAGAAAGAAAGAGCTGTCAGCAGCAGCAGAAACACAGCCGACACGCAGCCGACACGCAGCTAGTGTGAACACCGGACGCGTGCATCACGCAACCACCACGCCACGCAGCCGCCACGCCAGGCGCTCCAGACGTTGGATGTTTGCCCACCACTTTAAACCTGCTTTATAATATAACAGACATGAAAATCTCACTTTTTACAATACGGGACCTTTAAACTTTAATTCAGAACAAATCAGCCGTTTGAGCTCCGGCTTTACGACTTCCACCAGAATGTTCTGAAGCTTCAACCTGGACGGTTAGAACCGTTCTCCACTCGGATGGTCAGAACCGTTCTCCACCCGGACGGTTCTCACACAGCCAGATGTTCTGTTGACCCGTCTGATGTGTTCACACTAAAACGTGAACTAAAATGTGATCCGTTGGTTTTATGAAGAACGTAGATTATCTGAGTTCACTTGAAGGCATCAGGTTTGGAGGAAACGTCGACGGCGATCCTTCGTCCGACGCGTCCTGACCATGAGTGTGCACAGAGAGGCGGGGCTAATGACAAACGAGTCAGGAGGGGCTCAGCCAATCAGTGCGCTGCACGCCACTCTACATTTGACCCATTTTAAACAGTAAAAACTAGAAATGTGGCGCTCGGCGATGTCGTGAGAAGTGTGTCTGATGTTGGTGTCCGTTTGACCTCTGACCTCTGACCCGTGCCAGGTGCGGTTTGCCTCCGTCATGGAGACTCTCGGGAACGAGGCTCTGGGGAAGATCCTAAACATCGTGGATGAAGCCGGACTGCTGGCGGAGCCGGAGTCGGCGAGGAGCGCCAGGATGCCGCAGACCAGCATCCTCAACGTCCTCAACAACGCACGCGTCGGTACGTACGTCGGCACCGCCCCCCCGCCAATCAGGAAACCACCACGTGATGATGTCATACTAACGTATGATTTTCCTCCGTCACAGAGGAGGAACACTCGTACGGAGTCCGACTGGAGAGCTGCATGGAGAACAGATCAGTCCAGGTACGACTCACCTGGTCACGTTGTGACCTCACCGTGACGACTGCACGTTGTGACCTCACCGTGACGTCTGCACGTTGTGACCTCACCGTGGCGTCTGCAGGTTGTGATCTCACCGTGGCGTCTGCACGTTGTGATCTCACCGTGACGTCTGTACGTTGTGATCTCACTGTGGCGTCTGCACCTTGTGACCTCACGTGACGTCTGTACGTTGTGATCTCACCGTGACGTCTGTACGTTGTGATCTCACTGTGGCGTCTGCACCTTGTGACCTCACCGTGGCGTCTGCACGTTGTGATCTCACCGTGACGTCTGTACGTTGTGATCTCACTGTGGCGTCTGCACCTTGTGACCTCACCGTGACGTCTGCACGTTGTGACCTCACCGTGACGTCTGCACATTGTGACCTCACCGTGGCGTCTGCAGGTTGTGATCTCACCGTGGCGTCTGCACGTTGTGATCTCACCGTGACGTCTGCACGTTGTGATCTCACTGTGGCGTCTGCACCTTGTGACCTCACCGTGACGTCTGCACGTTGTGACCTCACCGTGACGTCTGCACATTGTGACCTCACCGTGGCGTCTGCACATTGTGACCTCACCGTGGCGTCTGCACGTTGTGATCTCACCGTGACGTCTGCACGTTGTGATCTCACTGTGGCGTCTGCACCTTGTGACCTCACCGTGACGTCTGCACGTTGTGACCTCACCGTGGCGTCTGCAGGTTGTGATCTCACCGTGACGTCTGCACGTTGTGACCTCACCGTGACGTCTGCACGTTGTGACCTCACCGTGGCGTCTGCAGGTTGTGATCTCACCGTGGCGTCTGCACGTTGTGATCTCACCGTGACGTCTGCACGTTGTGATCTCACTGTGGCGTCTGCACCTTGTGACCTCACCGTGACGTCTGCACGTTGTGATCTCACCGTGGCGTCTGCACGTTGTGACCTCACCGTGACGTCTGCACGTTGTGACCTCACCGTGAGGCGTTCGCTGACCTCACATACTTTGTTTGACTGCAGACCAAACAAGAGGAGGAGGGAACCGACAACCCGTTCATCCTGGCGGTCACCATTAAAGACGAACACGGCAACATCGACCTGGGAGCCATCGCTGAGAGTGAGTACCTGATCAACACCTGATCGACCCCAGATTAATACCTCATCAATACCTGATCATAGCTGATCAATATCTGATCAACACCTGTAATTTAAACAGTTTGTGTTTCTCCCTCCAGGAGCTGAGGTTGAAGCGGCCCAGCCGGTGACCTCTGACCTCCATCCGGTGACCTCTGACCTCCAGCAGAAGGTGTCCAGCAGGCCGGGGTTCGTCCTGGAGAGCGTCACGTTTAAATACTTCACGTGCACGGCGTGCGGTAAATCCTTCACGTCTAAGAGCAACCTGAAGTCTCATCAGCGCATCCACACCGGCGAGAGGCCGTTCAGGTGCAGCGTCTGCGGCGGCGCCTTCCGCCAGCGTCAGAGTCTGCAGAGCCACATGAGGACGCACACCGGCGAGCGGCCGTACGCGTGTCCCGAGTGCGGCAAGCGTTTCTCGAAGCAGACGCAGCTGAAGACGCACGCCATCATCCACACGGGAGAGAAACCGTACTGCTGCGAGGTCTGCGGCCGCCGCTTCAACCTGCTGCAGAACCTGCACCGCCACGGCTATACGCACAGCGGCGAGAAGCTGTTCGTGTGCAAAGTCTGCGGTAAAGGCTTCACCCGAACCGTCACGCTGAAAACGCACCAGCTGATCCACACCGACCAGAAACCATTCAAATGTGAGCAGTGCACCAAAACCTTCCGCCACGCCGTCAACCTCAAGAACCACCTGAGGATCCACAGCGGCGTGCGTCCCTACGGCTGCGACCTCTGCGGGAAAACCTTCCGCCAGTCGGTGAACCTGAAGATCCATCGGAGGACGCACACCGGCGAGCGCCCGTTCAGCTGTCAGGAGTGCGGCAAGACGTTCAGTCAGCAGAGCAGCCTGATCTCGCACGGCCGCACGCACTCCACGGAGCGCCCGTTCGCCTGCAGCTACTGCGACAAGACCTTCAACAACGCCAACAGCCTGAAGCTGCACGAGCGCGTCCACACCGGCGAGAAGCCGTACGGCTGCGACGTCTGCGGCAAGACGTTCAGCCAGGGCAGCCACCTGAGGACGCACAAAAGACACGTCCACGGCGGCGGCAAGCAGTTCATCTGTGACCGGTGTGGCAAGAGATACTCGGACCAGCGCAACCTCAAGATGCACAAGTGCTGCTACGCGTGAATGCAACCGCCGACACGACGGAACCGCCGACACGACGGAACCACCGAGACGACGGAACCGCCGACACGACGCAACCGCCGAGACGACGGAACCGCCAAGACGACGCAACCGGCGACAAGACGGAACCGCCGAGACGACGCAACCGCCGACACGACGGAACCGCCGACACGACGGAACTGCCGAGACGACGCAACCGCCGACACTATGGAACCGCCGACACTACGGAAGCGGTTCTTTAGTGGAGTTTGGAACAGAGAGAACACAGAACAACCTGAATGTTATGAATGAATGAATGAATAAAGATTTGATCTTATTGTTTTGAATGGTTGACGGGGAGGGAGGGCGTGATACAGGAAGTGGGCCAGTTCAACCAATCAGAGCTCCTATGTGTGGAAGTGGGCGGGGCTAGTTACCTGGACTCAGAGCAACACTACAGAACATCTGTTGATCAGAAGGTGAAGTCAGAGCAGAGCTACGCTGCCGCCATGTTGGACTGAAAGACTCCAGTAAGACGTCGTCCTACAGAGAGACGGACTCCAGTAGAACGCCATTATCTCCTCTATTGTCAGATTGAATGTCTCTACTGAAACTGTTGAACATTAAAATATTAAAATATTATTAATATAATCAGTTTTCAGTCCAAAATGGCGGCAGCGGCCGTTGTTTCGTCTCTTTGGTCTCCAGTTTAAATACTACATTACCCATGAGCCTCCTGGTGTGTTCTCATGTTTCAACCACTAGATACGAACAAATGACGTCACCTGATATAAGCCCCGCCCACTGAAATACTGCATTCTGATTGGTTGAACAAGGACTGTAATTTATGCTGCTCATGTTGCTGAGACGGGAAATGTGCATGTACCGTGCACACTGCTGCTTTTTATACATTTATACATTCTATTTTTCATTTGTTTGGAAAATAAAATCAAATAAATAAATCAATAATGTTGACTGGCGTCTTTTAGTTTGGTCCTTTATCTGCTTTATTTACCACGAAGCAGCACGCGCAGTAAGAGACGTCAGTAAGAGACGCGCTGTAAGAGACGTCATTAAGAGACGCGCAATAAGAGACGCGCAGGAAGAGACGTCAGTAAGAGACGCGCTGTAAGAGACGTCAGTAAGAGACGTCATTAAGAGACGCGCAGGAAGAGACGCGCAGTAAGAGACGTCAGTAAGAGACGCGCTGTAAGAGACGTCAGTAAGAGACGCGCAGTAAGAGACGTCAGTAAGAGACGCGCTGTAAGAGACGCGCAGTAAGAGACGCGCTGTAAGAGACGTCAGTAAGAGACGCGCAGTAAGAGACGCGCTGTAAGAGACGTCAGTAAGAGACGCGCAGTAAGAGACGCGCTGTAAGAGACGTCAGTAAGAGACGCGCAGTAAGAGACGCGCTGTAAGAGACGTCAGTAAGAGACGCGCAGTAAGAGACGCGCTGTAAGAGACGCGCAGTAAGAGACGCGCAGTAAGAGACGCGCTGTAAGAGACGCGCTGTAAGAGACGTCAGTAAGAGACGCGCAGTAAGAGACGCGCTGTAAGAGACGCGCAGGAAGAGACGCGCTGTAAGAGACGCGCAGTAAGAGACGCGCAGGAAGAGACGCGCTGTAAGAGACGCGCTGTAAGAGACGCGCAGTAAGAGACGCGCAGTAAGAGACGTCATTAAGAGACGCGCAGGAAGAGACGCGCTGTAAGAGACGTCAGTAAGAGACGCGCAGTAAGAGACGTCAGTAAGAGACGCGCTGTAAGAGACGCACAGTAAGAGACGTCAGTAAGAGACGCGCTGTAAGAGACGCGCAGTAAGAGACGCGCTGTAAGAGACGTCAGTAAGAGACGCGCAGTAAGAGACGCGCTGTAAGAGACGTCAGTAAGAGACGCGCAGTAAGAGACGCGCTGTAAGAGACGTCAGTAAGAGACGCGCAGTAAGAGACGCGCTGTAAGAGACGCGCAGTAAGAGACGCGCAGTAAGAGACGCGCTGTAAGAGACGCGCTGTAAGAGACGTCAGTAAGAGACGCGCAGTAAGAGACGCGCTGTAAGAGACGCGCAGGAAGAGACGCGCTGTAAGAGACGCGCAGGAAGAGACGCGCAGGAAGAGACGCGCAGTAAGAGACGCGCAGTAAGAGACGCGCTGTAAGAGACGCGCTGTAAGAGACGTCAGTAAGAGACGCGCAGTAAGAGACGCGCTGTAAGAGACGCGCAGGAAGAGACGCGCTGTAAGAGACGCGCAGTAAGAGACGCGCAGGAAGAGACGCGCTGTAAGAGACGCGCAGTAAGAGACGCGCAGTAAGAGACGCGCTGTAAGAGACGTCAGGAAGAGACGCGCAGTAAGAGACGCGCTGTAAGAGACGCGCAGGAAGAGACGCGCAGGAAGAGACGCGCTGTAAGAGACGTCAGGAAGAGACGCGCAGTAAGAGACGCGCAGTAAGAGACGCGCAGGAAGAGACGCGCAGTAAGAGACGCGCTGTAAGAGACGCGCAGGAAGAGACGTGCAGGAAGAGACGCGCTGTAAGAGACGCGCAGGAAGAGACGCGCAGTAAGAGACGCGCTGTAAGAGACGCGCAGTAAGAGACGCGCTGTAAGAGACGTCAGTAAGAGACGCGCTGTAAGAGACGCGCTGTAAGAGACGCGCTGTAAGAGACGTCAGTAAGAGACGCGCTGTAAGAGACGCGCAGTAAGAGACGCGCAGGAAGAGACGCGCAGTAAGAGACGCGCAGTAAGAGACGCGCAGGAAGAGACACGCTGTAAGAGACGTCAGTAAGAGACGCGCAGGAAGAGACGCGCAGGAAGAGACGCAGACGCACAGTAAGAGACGCGCTGTAAGAGACGCGCTGTAAGAGACGCGCTGTAAGAGACGCGCAGGAAGAGACGCGCAGGAAGAGACGCAGACGCGCAGTAAGAGACGCGCTGTAAGAGACGCGCAGTAAGAGACGTCAGTAAGAGACGTCAGTAAGAGACGCGCTGTAAGAGACGCGCTGTAAGAGACGCGCTGTAAGAGACGTCAGTAAGAGACGTCAGTAAGAGACGCGCTGTAAGAGACGCGCTGTAAGAGACGTCAGTAAGAGACGTCAGTAAGAGACGCGCTGTAAGAGACGCGCAGTAAGAGACGCGCAGGAAGAGACGCGCAGTAAGAGACGCGCAGTAAGAGACGCGCAGGAAGAGACGTGCTGTAAGAGACGTCAGTAAGAGACGTCAGTAAGAGACGCGCAGGAAGAGACGCGCAGTAAGAGACGCGCTGTAAGAGACGCGCAGTAAGAGACGCGCTGTAAGAGACGTCAGTAAGAGACGCGCTGTAAGAGACGCGCTGTAAGAGACGCGCTGTAAGAGACGTCAGTAAGAGACGCGCTGTAAGAGACGCGCAGTAAGAGACGCGCAGGAAGAGACGCGCAGTAAGAGACGCGCAGTAAGAGACGCGCAGGAAGAGACGCGCAGGAAGAGACGCAGACGCGCAGTAAGAGACGCGCTGTAAGAGACGCGCTGTAAGAGACGCGCTGTAAGAGACGCGCAGGAAGAGACGCGCAGGAAGAGACGCAGACGCGCAGTAAGAGACGTGCTGTAAGAGACGCGCAGTAAGAGACGCGCTGTAAGAGACGCGCTGTAAGAGACGTCAGTAAGAGACGCGCAGGAAGAGACGCGCAGGAAGAGACGCGCAGGAAGAGACGCAGACGCGCAGTAAGAGACGCGCTGTAAGAGACGCGCAGGAAGAGACGCGCAGGAAGAGACGCAGACGCGCAGTAAGAGACGCGCTGTAAGAGACGCGCAGTAAGAGACGCGCTGTAAGAGACGCGCTGTAAGAGACGTCAGTAAGAGACGTCAGTAAGAGACGCGCTGTAAGAGACGCGCTGTAAGAGACGCGCAGTAAGAGACGCGCAGGAAGAGACGCGCAGTAAGAGACGCGCAGTAAGAGACGCGCAGGAAGAGACGCGCTGTAAGAGACGTCAGTAAGAGACGTCAGTAAGAGACGCGCAGGAAGAGACGCGCAGTAAGAGACGCGCTGTAAGAGACGCGCAGTAAGAGACGCGCAGGAAGAGACGCGCTGTAAGAGACGTCAGTAAGAGACGTCAGTAAGAGACGCGCAGGAAGAGACGCGCAGTAAGAGACGCGCTGTAAGAGACGCGCTGTAAGAGACGCGCAGGAAGAGACGCGCAGTAAGAGACGCGCTGTAAGAGACGCGCTGTAAGAGATGCGCAGGAAGAGACGCGCAGTAAGAGACGCGCTGTAAGAGACGCGCAGGAAGAGACGCGCAGTAAGAGACGCGCTGTAAGAGACGTCAGGAAGAGACGCGCAGTAAGAGACGCGCTGTAAGATACGTCAGGAAGAGACGCGCAGTAAGAGACGCGCAGTAAGAGACGCGCAGGAAGAGACGCGCAGTAAGAGACGCGCTGTAAGAGACGCGCAGGAAGAGACGCGCAGTAAGAGACGCGCTGTAAGAGACGCGCAGGAAGAGACGCGCAGTAAGAGACGCGCTGTAAGAGACGCGCTGTAAGAGACGCGCAGGAAGAGACGCGCAGTAAGAGACGCGCTGTAAGAGACGCGCAGGAAGAGACGCGCAGTAAGAGACGCGCTGTAAGAGACACGCAGGAAGAGACGCGCAGGAAGAGACGCGCTGTAAGAGACGCGCAGTAAGAGACGCGCTGTAAGAGACGCGCAGTAAGAGACGCGCAGGAAGAGACGCGCAGGAAGAGACGCGCTGTAAGAGACGCGCTGTAAGAGACGCGCAGTAAGAGACGCGCTGTAAGAGACGCGCAGGAAGAGACGCGCAGGAAGAGACGCGCAGTAAGAGACGCGCTGTAAGAGACGCGCAGGAAGAGACGCGCAGGAAGAGACGCGCTGTAAGAGACGCGCAGTAAGAGACGCGCTGTAAGAGACGTCAGTAAGAGACGCGCAGTAAGAGACGCGCTGTAAGAGACGCGCAGGAAGAGACGCGCAGTAAGAGACGCGCAGGAAGAGACGCGCAGTAAGAGACGCGCTGTAAGAGACGCGCAGGAAGAGACGCGCAGTAAGAGACGCGCTGTAAGAGACGCGCAGGAAGAGACGCGCAGGAAGAGACGCGCAGTAAGAGACGCGCAGTAAGAGACGCGCTGTAAGAGACGTCAGTAAGAGACGCGCTGTAAGAGACGCGCTGTAAGAGACGCGCTGTAAGAGACGTCAGTAAGAGACGCGCTGTAAGAGACGCGCAGTAAGAGACGCGCAGGAAGAGACGCGCAGTAAGAGACGCGCTGTAAGAGACGCGCAGGAAGAGACGCGCAGTAAGAGACGCGCTGTAAGAGACGCGCAGGAAGAGACGCGCAGTAAGAGACGCGCTGTAAGAGACGCGCAGGAAGAGACGCGCAGTAAGAGATGCGCTGTAAGAGACGCGCAGTAAGAGACGCGCTGTAAGAGACGTCAGTAAGAGACGCGCTGTAAGAGACGCGCAGGAAGAGACGCGCAGTAAGAGACGCGCAGGAAGAGACGCGCAGTAAGAGACGCGCTGTAAGAGACGCGCAGGAAGAGACGCGCAGTAAGAGACGCGCTGTAAGAGACGCGCAGGAAGAGACGCGCAGTAAGAGACGTCAGTAA
Organism: Sebastes paucispinis; assembly: GCA_036937225.1. Classification (NCBI taxonomy): domain Eukaryota; kingdom Metazoa; phylum Chordata; class Actinopteri; order Perciformes; family Sebastidae; genus Sebastes; species Sebastes paucispinis. Next base: position 27,965,442 of record JAUPFX010000020.1, on the reverse strand, counting down.
GAGACGCGCTGTAAGAGACGCGCTGTAAGAGACGCGCTGTAAGAGACGCGCAGGAAGAGACGCGCAGGAAGAGACGCAGACGCGCAGTAAGAGACGCGCTGTAAGAGACGCGCAGTAAGAGACGTCAGTAAGAGACGTCAGTAAGAGACGCGCTGTAAGAGACGCGCTGTAAGAGACGCGCTGTAAGAGACGTCAGTAAGAGACGTCAGTAAGAGACGCGCTGTAAGAGACGCGCTGTAAGAGACGTCAGTAAGAGACGTCAGTAAGAGACGTCAGTAAGAGACGCGCTGTAAGAGACGCGCAGTAAGAGACGCGCAGGAAGAGACGCGCAGTAAGAGACGCGCAGGAAGAGACGCGCTGTAAGAGACGTCAGTAAGAGACGTCAGTAAGAGACGCGCAGGAAGAGACGCGCAGTAAGAGACGCGCTGTAAGAGACGCGCAGTAAGAGACGCGCTGTAAGAGACGTCAGTAAGAGACGCGCTGTAAGAGACGCGCAGTAAGAGACGCGCTGTAAGAGACGCGCTCTAAGAGACGCGCTGTAAGAGACGTCAGTAAGAGACGCGCTGTAAGAGACACGCAGTAAGAGACGCGCAGTAAGAGACGCGCAGGAAGAGACGCGCTGTAAGAGACGCGCTGTAAGAGACGTCAGTAAGAGACGCGCAGGAAGAGACGCGCAGTAAGAGACGCGCTGTAAGAGACGCGCAGTAAGAGACGCGCTGTAAGAGACGCGCTCTAAGAGACGCGCTGTAAGAGACGTCAGTAAGAGACGCGCTGTAAGAGACGTCAGTAAGAGACGCGCTGTAAGAGACGCGCTCTAAGAGACGCGCTGTAAGAGACGTCAGTAAGAGACGCGCAGGAAGAGACGCGCAGTAAGAGACGCGCTGTAAGAGACGCGCAGTAAGAGACGCGCTGTAAGAGACGTCAGTAAGAGACGCGCAGGAAGAGACGCGCAGGAAGAGACGCGCAGGAAGAGACGCAGACGCGCAGTAAGAGACGCGCTGTAAGAGACGCGCAGGAAGAGACGCGCAGGAAGAGACGCAGACGCGCAGTAAGAGACGCGCTGTAAGAGACGCGCAGTAAGAGACGCGCTGTAAGAGACGCGCTGTAAGAGACGTCAGTAAGAGACGTCAGTAAGAGACGCGCTGTAAGAGACGCGCTGTAAGAGACGCGCAGTAAGAGACGCGCAGGAAGAGACGCGCAGTAAGAGACGCGCAGTAAGAGACGCGCAGGAAGAGACGCGCTGTAAGAGACGTCAGTAAGAGACGTCAGTAAGAGACGCGCAGGAAGAGACGCGCAGTAAGAGACGCGCTGTAAGAGACGCGCAGTAAGAGACGCGCAGGAAGAGACGCGCTGTAAGAGACGTCAGTAAGAGACGTCAGTAAGAGACGCGCAGGAAGAGACGCGCAGTAAGAGACGCGCTGTAAGAGACGCGCTGTAAGAGACGCGCAGGAAGAGACGCGCAGTAAGAGACGCGCTGTAAGAGACGCGCTGTAAGAGACGCGCAGGAAGAGACGCGCAGTAAGAGACGCGCTGTAAGAGACGCGCAGGAAGAGACGCGCAGTAAGAGACGCGCTGTAAGAGACGTCAGGAAGAGACGCGCAGTAAGAGATGCGCTGTAAGAGACGTCAGGAAGAGACGCGCAGTAAGAGACGCGCAGTAAGAGACGCGCAGGAAGAGACGCGCAGTAAGAGACGCGCTGTAAGAGACGCGCAGGAAGAGACGCGCAGTAAGAGACGCGCTGTAAGAGACGCGCAGGAAGAGACGCGCAGTAAGAGACGCGCTGTAAGAGACGCGCTGTAAGAGACGCGCAGGAAGAGACGCGCAGTAAGAGACGCGCTGTAAGAGACGCGCAGGAAGAGACGCGCAGTAAGAGACGCGCTGTAAGAGACACGCAGGAAGAGACGCGCAGGAAGAGACGCGCTGTAAGAGACGCGCAGTAAGAGACGCGCTGTAAGAGACGCGCAGTAAGAGACGCGCAGGAAGAGACGCGCAGGAAGAGACGCGCTGTAAGAGACGCGCTGTAAGAGACGCGCAGTAAGAGACGCGCTGTAAGAGACGCGCAGGAAGAGACGCGCAGGAAGAGACGCGCAGTAAGAGACGCGCTGTAAGAGACGCGCAGGAAGAGACGCGCAGGAAGAGACGCGCTGTAAGAGACGCGCAGTAAGAGACGCGCTGTAAGAGACGTCAGTAAGAGACGCGCAGTAAGAGACGCGCTGTAAGAGACGCGCAGGAAGAGACGCGCAGTAAGAGACGCGCAGGAAGAGACGCGCAGTAAGAGACGCGCTGTAAGAGACGCGCAGGAAGAGACGCGCAGTAAGAGACGCGCTGTAAGAGACGCGCAGGAAGAGACGCGCAGGAAGAGACGCGCAGTAAGAGACGCGCAGTAAGAGACGCGCTGTAAGAGACGTCAGTAAGAGACGCGCTGTAAGAGACGCGCTGTAAGAGACGCGCTGTAAGAGACGTCAGTAAGAGACGCGCTGTAAGAGACGCGCAGTAAGAGACGCGCAGGAAGAGACGCGCAGTAAGAGACGCGCTGTAAGAGACGCGCAGGAAGAGACGCGCAGTAAGAGACGCGCTGTAAGAGACGCGCAGGAAGAGACGCGCAGTAAGAGACGCGCTGTAAGAGACGCGCAGGAAGAGACGCGCAGTAAGAGATGCGCTGTAAGAGACGCGCAGTAAGAGACGCGCTGTAAGAGACGTCAGTAAGAGACGCGCTGTAAGAGACGCGCAGGAAGAGACGCGCAGTAAGAGACGCGCAGGAAGAGACGCGCAGTAAGAGACGCGCTGTAAGAGACGCGCAGGAAGAGACGCGCAGTAAGAGACGCGCTGTAAGAGACGCGCAGGAAGAGACGCGCAGTAAGAGACGTCAGTAAGAGACGCGCTGTAAGAGACGCGCTGTAAGAGACGCGCTGTAAGAGACGCGCAGGAAGAGACGCGCAGGAAGAGACGCAGACGCGCAGTAAGAGACGCGCTGTAAGAGACGCGCAGTAAGAGACGTCAGTAAGAGACGTCAGTAAGAGACGCGCTGTAAGAGACGCGCTGTAAGAGACGCGCTGTAAGAGACGTCAGTAAGAGACGTCAGTAAGAGACGCGCTGTAAGAGACGCGCTGTAAGAGACGTCAGTAAGAGACGTCAGTAAGAGACGTCAGTAAGAGACGCGCTGTAAGAGACGCGCAGTAAGAGACGCGCAGGAAGAGACGCGCAGTAAGAGACGCGCAGGAAGAGACGCGCTGTAAGAGACGTCAGTAAGAGACGTCAGTAAGAGACGCGCAGGAAGAGACGCGCAGTAAGAGACGCGCTGTAAGAGACGCGCAGTAAGAGACGCGCTGTAAGAGACGTCAGTAAGAGACGCGCTGTAAGAGACGCGCAGTAAGAGACGCGCTGTAAGAGACGCGCTCTAAGAGACGCGCTGTAAGAGACGTCAGTAAGAGACGCGCTGTAAGAGACACGCAGTAAGAGACGCGCAGTAAGAGACGCGCAGGAAGAGACGCGCTGTAAGAGACGTCAGTAAGAGACGTCAGTAAGAGACGCGCAGGAAGAGACGCGCAGTAAGAGACGCGCTGTAAGAGACGCGCAGTAAGAGACGCGCTGTAAGAGACGCGCTCTAAGAGACGCGCTGTAAGAGACGTCAGTAAGAGACGCGCTGTAAGAGACGTCAGTAAGAGACGCGCTGTAAGAGACGCGCTCTAAGAGACGCGCTGTAAGAGACGTCAGTAAGAGACGCGCTGTAAGAGACGCGCAGGAAGAGACGCGCAGTAAGAGACGCGCAGTAAGAGACGCGCAGGAAGAGACACGCTGTAAGAGACGTCAGTAAGAGACGCGCAGGAAGAGACGCGCAGGAAGAGACGCAGACGCGCAGTAAGAGACGCGCTGTAAGAGACGCGCTGTAAGAGACGCGCTGTAAGAGACGCGCAGGAAGAGACGCGCAGGAAGAGACGCAGACGCGCAGTAAGAGACGCGCTGTAAGAGACGCGCAGTAAGAGACGCGCTGTAAGAGACGCGCTGTAAGAGACGTCAGTAAGAGACGCGCTGTAAGAGACGCGCAGTAAGAGACGCGCTGTAAGAGACGCGCTGTAAGAGACGTCAGTAAGAGACGTCAGTAAGAGACGCGCTGTAAGAGACGCGCTGTAAGAGACGTCAGTAAGAGACGTCAGTAAGAGACGCGCAGTAAGAGACGCGCAGGAAGAGACGCGCAGTAAGAGACGCGCAGTAAGAGACGCGCTGTAAGAGACGTCAGTAAGAGACGTCAGTAAGAGACGCGCAGGAAGAGACGCGCAGTAAGAGACGCGCTGTAAGAGACGCGCAGTAAGAGACGCGCAGGAAGAGACGCGCTGTAAGAGACGTCAGTAAGAGACGTCAGTAAGAGACGTCAGTAAGAGACGCGCAGGAAGAGACGCGCTGTAAGAGACGCGCTGTAAGAGACGCGCTGTAAGAGACGTCAGTAAGAGACGTCAGTAAGAGACGCGCAGGAAGAGACGCGCAGTAAGAGACGGCTGTAAGAGACGGCTGTAAGAGACGGCTGTAAGAGACAGCAGTAAGAGACGGCTGTAAGAGACGGCAGTAAGAGACGGCAGTAAGAGACGGCTGTAAGAGACGGCAGTAAGAGACGGCTGTAAGAGACGGCAGTAAGAGACGGCAGTAAGAGACGGCAGTAAGAGACGGCTGTAAGAGACGGCAGTAAGAGACGGCAGTAAGAGACGGCTGTAAGAGACGGCAGTAAGAGACGTCAGTAAGAGACGTCAGTAAGAGACGCGCAGTAAGAGACGCGCAGGAAGAGACGCGCAGTAAGAGACGCGCAGTAAGAGACGCGCTGTAAGAGACGTCAGTAAGAGACGTCAGTAAGAGACGTCAGTAAGAGACGCGCAGGAAGAGACGCGCAGTAAGAGACGCGCTGTAAGAGACGCGCAGTAAGAGACGCGCAGGAAGAGACGCGCTGTAAGAGACGTCAGTAAGAGACGTCAGTAAGAGACGTCAGTAAGAGACGCGCAGGAAGAGACGCGCTGTAAGAGACGCGCTGTAAGAGACGCGCTGTAAGAGACGTCAGTAAGAGACGTCAGTAAGAGACGCGCAGGAAGAGACGCGCAGTAAGAGACGGCTGTAAGAGACGGCTGTAAGAGACGGCTGTAAGAGACAGCAGTAAGAGACGGCTGTAAGAGACGGCAGTAAGAGACGGCAGTAAGAGACGGCTGTAAGAGACGGCAGTAAGAGACGGCTGTAAGAGACGGCAGTAAGAGACGGCAGTAAGAGACGGCAGTAAGAGACGGCTGTAAGAGACGGCAGTAAGAGACGGCAGTAAGAGACGGCTGTAAGAGACGGCAGTAAGAGACGGCAGTAAGAGACGGCAGTAAGAGACGCGCTGCCGTCAACGCGCTGCTCGCTGTGCTTGCAGTACGCGTATTGCCTCGTTTCCAGTCGCCTGTCTGTCTGTGTGCTGCTGTTCTCTAGCACATCCAGGGAAATATAGTTCTATACTCTATATTACAGAACAGCAGAAATATGAACTTTATTAAAACAGATCTATGAACTTTATTTCTCTTTCAGTCACATTTTCAGATTAATAAATTACAGAAAAAACTTTATTCATCTTTATTGAAAAAACATTCATAAATCCAAACCGTGCAGTGATTTACCTGCTCAGAGAATATTAATGTGAATAAATTAATACTAATATTAGTTTATTTATCACAATCTATTTATTATTGTTTCACAATAATAAATATAGAGAAACTAACTATTTATCTATATTAAATATAACATATATAATAAATAACTTCATTAACCCATCTGACGTCAGCGTGACGTCAGGGTGACGTCAGGCTGGTTGACGTCAGGCTGACGTAGCCGTCACTACGTCACCAGATCTCAACATGGCGCCTCACCTCCACGGAGCTCACCTGTCAGCGGGAGGATGAGAGCTGCAGCGGCCGCGAGGAGCGTCTCTCTGCCGGCCTGAAGCTCCGGAGCTCTCCGCTCTCTGTCCGCCGGAGAGGAGGCGCTGCAGCCGGCTGAGATTCATCCTGATAACCCTCTAGAGCCTGGAGCTGATCCAGACAGGTAGGTAACTGTAACCAGACCGGAAACCAGCAGGAAGACCTTCACAATAAAATATCAGCTGAGCTAAGCTGATGAGGTCATCTTTTATTAAACGTCTCTTCATGTAGTTTTATGTTTATTATAAATTATATAATATAATATAATATATAATATATTATAAACGCCACTCAGTGTTTCATCGTCACATGATGGAAAACATGTTTTTATTGTTTAATTTTTGACTTTATTAAAAATAATTTTAAGTAAATTATTAATTTTGAATGAAAAAGTCAAGACAAGAACTGTTTTTTCTGAACTACTTTTATTTTGTAGTTAGACAGGAAGTGCTCTTGCTGGTATTCTGGTGGCGGTTGGAGTGAAATGGAAGGAAGCGATGACGCGTCCTCTTCACCGGTGAACCAGTCCTCGCCAAGTCATCGTCACCTCTCCTCTGATGATGTCATCGCCCCGGGTCAGCGGGTCACGTGTTCAGGAGACGGCGAGGACGTGGCGTCCGTTGCTCCGTTGCAGTGTGTGGATCTTGCCATATGTACGCTGAGCGGACCAATCAGACGCTGCTCTGACGATCTGGGGGCGGGGCTTAGTCTGAGAGATGACAGGATGAGTCGACAAGTGGAAGTGAAGAGTTCGTCAGCGAGTTCAGACGGCGTGGCGTCCTGCACCGAGGGCCCGGAGGTTAACCGCTGTGGGGGCGGAGCGTGTTCAGACGGCGTGGCGTCCTGCGTCGAGGGCCCGGAGGTTAACCAATGTGGGGGCGGAGCCAGATCAGACGGCGTGGCGTCCTGCACCGAGGGCCCAGAGGTTAACCGCTGTGGGGGCGGAGCGTGTTCAGACGGCGTGGCGTCCTGCGTCGAGGGCCCGGAGGTTAACCAATGTGGGGGCGGAGCCAGATCAGACGGCGTGGCGTCCTGCACCGAGGGCCCAGAGGTTAACCGCTGTGGGGGCGGAGCGTGTTCAGACGGCGTGGCGTCCTGCGTCGAAGGCCCGGAGGTTAACCGCTGTGGGGGCGGAGCGTGTTCAGACGGCGTGGCGTCCTGCGTCGAGGGCCCGGAGGTTAACCAATGTGGGGGCGGAGCCAGATCAGACGGCGTGGCGTCCTGCATCGAGGGCCCGGAGGTTAACCTCTGTGGGGGCGGAGCCAACTCAGACGGCGTGGCGTCCTGCGTCGAGGGCCCGGAGGTTAACCGCTGTGGGGGCGGAGCGTGTTCAGACGGCGTGGCGTCCTGCGTCGAAGGCCCGGAGGTTAACCGCTGTGGGGGCGGAGCGTGTTCAGACGGCGTGGCGTCCTGCGTCAAAGGCCCGGAGGTTAACCGCTGTGGGGGCGGAGCGTGTTCAGACGGCGTGGCGTCCTGCGTTGAGGGCCCGGAGGTTAACCTCTGTGGGGGCGGAGTGTGTTCAGACGGCGTGGCGTCCTGCGTCGAGGGCCCGGAGGTTAACCTCTGTGGGGGCGGAGTGTGTTCAGACGGCGTGGCGTTCTGCGTCGAGGGCCCGGAGGTTAACCTCTGTGGGGGCGGAGCGTGTTCAGACGGCGTGGCGTCCTGCGTCGAGGGCCCGGAGGTTAACCGCTGTGGGGGCGGAGCCAACTCAGACGGCGTGGCGTCCTGCATTGAGGGCCTGGAGGTTAACCGCTGTGGGGGCGGAGCCAACTCAGACGGCGTGGCGTCCTGCATTGAGGGCCTGGAGGTTAACCGCTGTGGGGGCGGAGCCTCTCAGTACATGGACCCTGTGACCCCCCCCTCAGACTCTGACTCCGACACACAGGAGGAGGACGTGACCTCTGACCTCCCCGAGGTCAGCTCTGATGATGACGCCTTCGCCACAGAGCCGCCGAGGCTCCCTGCCGCCGCCGCCGCCGCCGCTCCTCGCTACAGGAACACGTTCCAGTGCGGTCGCAGGCAGAGCGCTCCGGGTCAGCTGGTCCAGGACGCCGGAGGGTCAGACCCCGAGCTGCAGTCCAGGAGGCCGGAGATCGCCGAGTACTTCAGCAGGTAACTGAGACGACCACGATCACGCTATGAGGTCACACGGCGGCGTCGTTAACCCCTCCCCTCTGTGTGTTTGTCCGTGTGTGTGTGTGTGTGTGCGTGTGTGCGTGTGTGCGTGCGTGCGTGAGTGCGTGTGTGCAGCAGGAAGCAGCGGTCCGTCAGTCAGAGCGTTCCCGGTTGGAAGCTGTTTGGTAAAGTTCCTCCGAAGCAGAGTCCGTCCAGACGAGCCCGTCTCATCCAGCAGGTACCAGCCCTCTGATGTCACAATAACAGCTCATAGCACGGAGATCACACACCTTTTCACAATAAAAGACCAACATTAAATGTTCAGGAACTCTCAGGACGGAGTTTATAGAGCTCACCTTCAAAATAAAACCTGTCCTATAACAAGTTAGTGGGTTGACCTTCACGAGCTGCTGTCCTGTAAACTGAGCTTTTATTTTGAAAACCAGTCCAGAACTAAACAGATTTATGTCTCTGGTCCCCCTCTGGTCCCTGGTCCCCCTCTGGTCTCTGGTCCCTGGTCCCCGGTCCCCCTCTGGTCCCCCTCTGATCTGGACCAGGAGTTCTGGTTGTGGTTTCTGTCTCTCCGTCTGTCTGTTGCCGTCCCCTGTGCTCCTCTCTTGTTGTCATGGCGACTGAGGCGTGTCCCGTGATGTCATTGTGTTGTCATGGTGACTGAGGCGTGTCCCGTGATGTCATTGTGTTGTCATGGTGACTGAGGCGTGTCCCGTGATGTCATTGTGTTGTCATGGTGATTGAGGCGTGTCCCGTGATGTCATTGTGTTGTCATGGTGACTGAGGCGTGTCCCGTGATGTCATTGTGTTGTCATGGTGATTGAGGCGTGTCCCGTGATGTCATTGTGTTGTCATGGTGACTGAGGCGTGTCCCGTGATGTCATTGTGTTGTCATGGTGACTGAGGCGTGTCCCGTGATGTCATTGTGTTGTCATGGTGACTGAGGCGTGTCCCGTGATGTCATTGTGTTGTCATGGTGACTGAGGCGTGTCCCGTGATGTCATTGCAGGAGTTCGAGGCGCGGCAGGTCGCGGCCCGCAGCTCTCCTACCCATCATGCCGCGGGGCAGCAGAGCAGGAGGAAGACGGAGACCGAGCCGCCGTCGACCACGGCGCTGATCCTGGAGGACCGGCCGCCGTACGACTACTTCCTGTTTGATCACTTCCTGTGTGTCGGCCGGTGGCCATTTTGTGTCCTGACGGTGTGTCTGTGTTTAGGAACCTTCCGGCCAAGTCGGCCGAGGAGACGCAGCGCCACCGGCAGCAGTACGAGCAGATGGTGGCGGACGCCAAGAGGAGAGGTGTGTTGGGTTTAACCAGCTGCACCGCCCGCACAGGGGGAGTTTAACATGAACACACAGTACGCCTCGGTGACGCCGCGGTGGCACCTCGGTGACGCCTCGGTGACGCCGCGGTGGCACCTCGGTGACGCCGCGGTGGCACCTCGGTGACGTCTCCTCTTTGTCCTTCAGAGCTGAAGGAGGCTCAGCGGAGGCAGCAGCTGATGAAGGAGCGGGTCAGACAGGAAGAGGTGATCTCCAACGCCACGCTGGTCTGGAACCACGACATCCTGCCGTGCTGGGACACCATGTACGTCACCGTGTCAGTGTCTCTGTGATGATGTCAGAGTGTCTGTGATGATGTCAGTGTCTCTGTGATGATGTCAGTGTCTCTGTGATGATGTCAGAGTGTCTGTGATGATGTCAGTGTCTCTGTGATGATGTCAGTGTCTCTGTGATGATGTCAGTGTCTCTGTGATGATGTCAGAGTCTCTGTGATGATGTCAGAGTCTCTGTGATGATGTCAGTGTCTCTGTGATGATGTCAGAGTCTCTGTGATGATGTCAGTGTCTCTGTGATGATGTCAGTGTCTCTGTGATGATGTCAGTGTGTCTGTGATGATGTCAGTGTCTCTGTGATGATGTCAGTGTGTCTGTGATGATGTCAGTGTCTCTGTGATGATGTCAGTGTCTCTGTGATGATGTCAGAGTGTCTGTGATGATGTCAGTGTCTCTGTGATGATGTCAGAGTGTCTGTGATGATGTCAGTGTCTCTGTGATGATGTCAGAGTGTCTGTGATGATGTCAGAGTCTGTGATGATGTCAGAGTGTCTGTGATGATGTCAGTGTCTCTGTGATGATGTCAGTGTCTGTGATGATGTCAGAGTGTCTGTGATGATGTCAGAGTGTCTGTGATGATGTCAGTGTCTCTGTGATGATGTCAGTGTCTGTGATGATGTCAGAGTGTCTGTGATGATGTCAGTGTCTCTGTGATGATGTCAGTGTCTCTGTGATGATGTCAGTGTCTGTGATGATGTCAGTGTCTCTGTGATGATGTCAGTGTCTCTGTGATGATGTCAGTGTCTCTGTGATGATGTCAGTGTCTCTGTGATGATGTCAGTGTCTGTGATGATGTCAGAGTCTCTGTGATGATGTCAGAGTGTCTGTGATGATGTCAGTGTCTCTGTGATGATGTCAGTGTCTCTGTGATGATGTCAGTGTCTGTGATGATGTCAGTGTCTCTGTGATGATGTCAGAGTGTCTGTGATGATGTCAGTGTCTGTGATGATGTCAGTGTCTGTGATGATGTCAGAGTCTCTGTGATGATGTCAGAGTGTCTGTGATGATGTCAGTGTCTCTGTGATGATGTCAGAGTCTGTGATGATGTCAGAGTGTCTGTGATGATGTCAGAGTCTGTGATGATGTCAGAGTGTCTGTGATGATGTCAGTGTCTCTGTGATGATGTCAGTGTCTGTGATGATGTCAGAGTGTCTGTGATGATGTCAGAGTGTCTGTGATGATGTCAGTGTCTCTGTGATGATGTCAGTGTCTCTGTGATGATGTCAGTGTCTGTGATGATGTCAGAGTGTCTGTGATGATGTCAGTGTCTCTGTGATGATGTCAGTGTCTGTGATGATGTCAGTGTCTCTGTGATGATGTCAGTGTCTCTGTGATGATGTCAGAGTGTCTGTGACGATGTCAGTGTCTCTGTGATGATGTCAGAGTGTCTGTGATGATGTCAGAGTGTCTGTGATGATGTCAGAGTGTCTGTGATGATGTCAGAGTGTCTGTGATGATGTCAGTGTCTCTGTGATGATGTCAGAGTGTCTGTGATGATGTCAGTGTCTCTGTGATGATGTCAGTGTCTCTGTGATGATGTCAGAGTGTCTGTGATGATGTCAGTGTCTCTGTGATGATGTCAGAGTGTCTGTGATGATGTCAGAGTGTCTGTGATGATGTCAGTGTCTCTGTGATGATGTCAGTGTCTCTGTGATGATGTCAGTGTCTGTGATGATGTCAGTGTCTCTGTGATGATGTCAGTGTCTCTGTGATGATGTCAGAGTGTCTGTGATGATGTCAGTGTCTCTGTGATGATGTCAGTGTCTCTGTGATGATGTCAGTGTCTGTGATGATGTCAGTGTCTCTGTGATGATGTCAGTGTCTCTGTGATGATGTCAGAGTGTCTGTGATGATGTCAGTGTCTCTGTGATGATGTCAGAGTGTCTGTGATGATGTCAGTGTCTCTGTGATGATGTCAGAGTGTCTGTGATGATGTCAGTGTCTGTGATGATGTCAGTGTCTCTGTGATGATGTCAGTGTCTGTGATGATGTCAGTGTCTCTGTGATGATGTCAGTGTCTGTGATGATGTCAGTGTCTCTGTGATGATGTCAGAGTCTCTGTGATGATGTCAGAGTGTCTGTGATGATGTCAGTGTCTCTGTGATGATGTCAGAGTGTCTGTGATGATGTCAGTGTCTCTGTGATGATGTCAGAGTCTGTGATGATGTCAGAGTGTCTGTGATGATGTCAGAGTCTGTGATGATGTCAGAGTGTCTGTGATGATGTCAGTGTCTGTGATGATGTCAGAGTGTCTGTGATGATGTCAGTGTCTCTGTGATGATGTCAGTGTCTGTGATGATGTCAGAGTGTCTGTGATGATGTCAGTGTCTCTGTGATGATGTCAGTGTCTCTGTGATGATGTCAGTGTCTGTGATGATGTCAGAGTGTCTGTGATGATGTCAGAGTCTCTGTGATGATGTCAGAGTCTCTGTGATGATGTCAGTGTCTCTGTGATGATGTCAGTGTCTGTGATGATGTCAGAGTCTCTGTGATGATGTCAGAGTCTCTGTGATGATGTCAGAGTGTCTGTGATGATGTCAGTGTCTCTGTGATGATGTCAGTGTCTGTGATGATGTCAGTGTCTCTGTGATGATGTCAGAGTCTGTGATGATGTCAGAGTGTCTGTGATGATGTCAGAGTCTGTGATGATGTCAGAGTGTCTGTGATGATGTCAGTGTCTCTGTGATGATGTCAGTGTCTGTGATGATGTCAGAGTGTCTGTGATGATGTCAGAGTGTCTGTGATGATGTCAGTGTCTCTGTGATGATGTCAGTGTCTGTGATGATGTCAGAGTGTCTGTGATGATGTCAGTGTCTCTGTGATGATGTCAGTGTCTCTGTGATGATGTCAGTGTCTGTGATGATGTCAGTGTCTCTGTGATGATGTCAGTGTCTCTGTGATGATGTCAGTGTCTCTGTGATGATGTCAGTGTCTCTGTGATGATGTCAGTGTCTGTGATGATGTCAGAGTCTCTGTGATGATGTCAGAGTGTCTGTGATGATGTCAGTGTCTCTGTGATGATGTCAGTGTCTCTGTGATGATGTCAGTGTCTCTGTGATGATGTCAGTGTCTGTGATGATGTCAGAGTCTCTGTGATGATGTCAGAGTCTCTGTGATGATGTCAGAGTCTGTGATGATGTCAGAGTGTCTGTGATGATGTCAGAGTCTGTGATGATGTCAGAGTGTCTGTGATGATGTCAGTGTCTCTGTGATGATGTCAGTGTCTGTGATGATGTCAGAGTGTCTGTGATGATGTCAGTGTCTCTGTGATGATGTCAGTGTCTCTGTGATGATGTCAGTGTCTGTGATGATGTCAGAGTGTCTGTGATGATGTCAGTGTCTCTGTGATGATGTCAGTGTATCTGTGATGATGTCAGTGTCTCTGTGATGATGTCAGAGTGTCTGTGATGATGTCAGTGTCTCTGTGATGATGTCAGAGTGTCTGTGATGATGTCAGAGTGTCTGTGATGATGTCAGAGTGTCTGTGATGATGTCAGAGTGTCTGTGATGATGTCAGTGTCTCTGTGATGATGTCAGAGTGTCTGTGATGATGTCAGTGTCTCTGTGATGATGTCAGTGTCTCTGTGATGATGTCAGAGTGTCTGTGATGATGTCAGTGTCTCTGTGATGATGTCAGAGTGTCTGTGATGATGTCAGTGTCTCTGTGATGATGTCAGTGTCTCTGTGATGATGTCAGTGTCTGTGATGATGTCAGTGTCTGTGATGATGTCAGTGTCTCTGTGATGATGTCAGTGTCTGTGATGATGTCAGTGTCTCTGTGATGATGTCAGAGTGTCTGTGATGATGTCAGTGTCTCTGTGATGATGTCAGTGTCTCTGTGATGATGTCAGTGTCTCTGTGATGATGTCAGTGTCTGTGATGATGTCAGTGTCTGTGATGATGTCAGTGTCTCTGTGATGATGTCAGAGTCTCTGTGATGATGTCAGAGTGTCTGTGATGATGTCAGAGTGTCTGTGATGATGTCAGTGTCTCTGTGATGATGTCAGTGTCTCTGTGATGATGTCAGAGTGTCTGTGATGATGTCAGTGTCTCTGTGATGATGTCAGTGTCTCTGTGATGATGTCAGAGTGTCTGTGATGATGTCAGTGTCTGTGATGATGTCAGTGTCTCTGTGATGATGTCAGAGTGTCTGTGATGATGTCAGTGTCTCTGTGATGATGTTAGTGTCTCTGTGATGATGTCAGTGTCTGTGATGATGTCAGTGTCTCTGTGATGATGTCAGTGTCTCTGTGATGATGTCAGAGTGTCTGTGATGATGTCAGTGTCTCTGTGATGATGTCAGAGTCTTTGTGATGATGTCAGAGTGTCTGTGATGTTTCAGGAGGTCTAGCCGCCGGACCCGGGACCTGTGGTGGGGGGGTCTACCTCCCAGCGTTCGAGGACGGGTCTGGAGCCTCGCCGTCGGCAACGAGCTCAACATCACTGCAGGTGAGAACAACGTGGAGGATGTTAGATTCTGTCTGTGGTCATGTCTCATTACTGTCTGCTCTTCCTCCTTCTCCTCCTCTTCTTCCTCTCCTCCTCCTCCTCCTTTTCCTCCTCCTCTTCTTCCTCTTCCTCAGAGCTCTACGACATCTTCCTCTCCAGAGCGAAGGAGAAGTGGAGGACCCTCGGTGAGACAGACGGTAAATAAAACACAGTTTAAATAAACTGATGTCCCTTCTCTGACCTCTGACCTCTAACCTCTGAGATGGTCACCTGCAGACGGAGCGCCGTCCAGTCTGGAGCTCATCACACGGGACACGTCCAGGACGCTGACCTCGCTCTGCGTCTTCCAGAAGGTCTCAAACACAACAACCCTCACCTGCTAGTGATGACCTCATCACGACCTCATCCTGACCTCATCCTGACCTCATTATGACCTCATCACGACCTCATCACGACCTCATCCTGACCTCATCCTGACCTCATTATGACCTCATCACGACCTCATCACGACCTCATCCTGACCTCATCCTGACCTCATTATGACCTCATCACGACCTCATCACGACCTCATCACGACCTCATCCTGACCTCATTATGACCTCATCACGACCTCATCACGACCTCATCCTGACCTCATCCTGACCTCATTATGACCTCATCACGACCTCATCACGACCTCATCCTGACCTCATCCTCACCTCATTATGACCTCATCATGACTTCAGCATGACCTCATCACGACCTCATTATGACCTCATCACGACCTCATTATGACCTCATTATGACCTCATCACGACCTCATCATGACCTCATCATGACCTCATCCTGACCTCATCCTGACCTCATCATGACCTCATCATGACCTCATCATGACCTCATCCTGACCTCATCACGACCTCATCCTGACCTCATCCTGACCTCATCATGACCTCATCATGACCTCATCCTGACCTCATCACGACCTCATCATGACCTCATCCTGACCTCATTATGACCTCAGCATGACCTCATCCTGACCTCATTATGACCTCAGCATGACCTCATCATGCTAAATGCTAAAGCTACAGATCTAAATGTGCTCTTGCTGTGTTGTTGTCTGAATCCAGATCTCAGACATGAGAGATGAGTAGCTGTGATTGGAGCTCTAGAGCTACAACATCAGAGACGGAGAGGAAATGATGCTAATAGTTAGCCTTCTGCTAACGGCTGCTGACGGCTAACGTCAGCAGCCGTTAGCCGTCAGCTGCCGTTAGCCGTTAGCTGCTGTTAGCTGGAGACAGGAAGTGAATTGATATTTTTATTTTGTAGGGT
>JAUPFX010000020.1:27935008-27940008 GCA_036937225.1 Sebastes paucispinis | reverse complement strand
CCCGTCTCCCCCGTCCCCCCCGTCCCTCCCGTCCCCCCCGTCCCCCCGTCCCCCCCGTCCCCCCGTCCCTCCCCTCCAGCCGCGGTCTAAGAAGCGGCGCCCGACGTTCCGCCGGCTGCTGAAGACGAGCGGCGTGAAGCTGGACAACAAGCTGAAGAACCGTCAGATGAAGCAGCAGAACGTGGCGAAGAAGCAGAGGAAGGAGCAGAAGAAGATGAGGGCGGCGGTGAAGGACGCCGCCCTCAGGACGCCGCGCCCGCTGGAGACGTACAGGAAGAGACCCGGTGAGTAGAGCGGTAGGACTCCGTGTCCCACAATGCACCGCTGCGAGCCCGTACTGACCCGCTGCCTGTGTGTGACAGAGGAGGAGGAGGAGGAGGAGTTCCTGGAGAGTCTGCCCACGGACATGATGGAGGAGGACGACCTGCAGCAGATGACCGCCATGGCTCGCCAAGCGTCCTTCATCACCAGAGACCTGTCGTCATGGTAACGCCCACACACACACAGTACTAGAGGGATGACGTGGGCGTGTGCACGTGCCCGGTCACTGAGGCGTGCTTGTTTCCAGCGGTCCGGTGCACGGCGGGAAGAAGAGGAGCGCCGAGGTCGTCCGCGGTTACGAGAAGGTTCCCAGGAAGCTGGCGAGGACGGAGGACAAGGAGGTCATCCACCTGCTGCCCATCAAGGACCGCCGAGGACTCGTCCCTCAGAGCGTAGAGAGAGGTACTCCACATAGAGACATAGAAGAGATAGACATAGAAGAGATAGAGATATAGAAGAGATAGACATAGAAGAGATAGAAGAGATAGAAGAGATAGACATAGAAGAGATAGACATAGAAGAGATAGAGATATAGAAGAGATAGACATAGAAGAGATAGAAGAGATAGAAGAGATAGACATAGAAGAGATAGACATAGAAGAGATAGACATAGAAGAGATAGAGATATAGAAGAGATAGACATAGAAGAGATAGAAGAGATAGAAGAGATAGACATAGAAGAGATAGACATAGAAGAGATAGACATAGAAGAGATAGAGATATAGAAGAGATAGACATAGAAGAGATAGACATATAAGAGATAGACATAGAAGAGATAGACATAGAAGAGATAGACATATAGACATAGAAGAGATAGACATAGAAGAGATAGACATAGAAGAGATAGACATAGAAGAGATAGACATAGAAGAGATAGAGATATAGAAGAGATAGACATAGAAGAGATAGAGATATAGAAGAGATAGATATAGAAGAGATAGAAGAGATAGACATAGAAGAGATAGACATAGAAGAGATAGAAGAGATAGACATAGAAGAGATAGACATAGAAGAGATAGACATAGAAGAGATAGAGATATAGAAGAGATAGATATAGAAGAGATAGAAGAGATAGACATAGAAGAGATAGACATAGAAGAGATAGAAGAGATAGACATAGAAGAGATAGACATAGAAGAGATAGAGATATAGAAGAGATAGACATAGAAGAGATAGACATAGAAGAGATAGACATAGAAGAGATAGACATAGAAGAGATAGAGACATAGAAGAGATAGACATAGAAGAGATAGACATAGAAGAGATAGACATAGAAGAGATAGAGATATAGACATAGAAGAGATAGACATAGAAGAGATAGAGACATAGAAGAGATAGACATAGAAGAGATAGACATAGAAGAGATAGACATAGAAGAGATAGAGACATAGAAGAGATAGACATAGAAGAGATAGACATAGAAGAGATAGACATAGAAGAGATAGACATAGAAGAGATAGAGATATAGACATAGAAGAGATAGACATAGAAGAGATAGACATAGAAGAGATAGACATAGATATAGATATAGTCTAGTGTTTCTCTGTTTTGTCTGACAGCTTTTATTTTTGAACTATATTTTGGTCTCGTCTTCGTCTCGTCTTCGTCTCGTCTTCGTCTTCGTCTCGTCTTCGTCTCGTCTTCGTCTTCGTCTTGTCTTCGTCTCGTCTTCGTCTTGTCTTCGTCTCGTCTTCGTCTCGTCTTCGTCTTCATCCTCTCACGTTGATGTCGTCATCGTTGGTGTTTAATGACGTCGGTGCAGTCAAGCCGTCGTCATGGAAACACACCACACATCCAGTCGTCCTCGCTGTCCTTCATGAAATGAACTCTGGTTCTGTTGTTTGTCTGCAGTCATCAAGAAGGAGGAAGAGGAGGAGGAGGAGGAGGAAGAGGAGGCTGCTGACGAACTGGAAGATGGTATGAGTGACCTT
The DNA here is from genome assembly GCA_036937225.1 of Sebastes paucispinis. Lineage (NCBI taxonomy): Eukaryota > Metazoa > Chordata > Actinopteri > Perciformes > Sebastidae > Sebastes > Sebastes paucispinis. The sequence continues at coordinate 27,937,756 of JAUPFX010000020.1, read as the reverse complement.
TGACCCTGAAACCTCCATCCCACCCATTCATTATGTATGTATGTCTATATACTGTATATGTAGTGTATTAATGAGTGTGTGTCCTCCAGCAGAGGGGGCGGAGCCAGAGAGCGGCTTTCCAGCGCTGACAGCAGATCAGAGAGAGAAGATCAGAGTTACTAAGATCAACGAGAAGAAGATGAACATCGCCCGTCTGGGATCGGCCGTCATGTCTGACCCCTACAGCAACGTGAGACGCCCCTGATCTGAGATCAGTGTGATCTGAGATCAGTGTGATCTGAGATCAGTGTGATCTGAGATCAGTCTGATCTGAGATCAGTGTGATCTGAGATCAGTGTGATCTGAGATCAGTGTGATCTGAGATCAGTGTGATCTGAGATCAGTGTGATCTGAGATCAGTGTGATCTGAGATCAGTGTGATCTGAGATCAGTGTGATCTGAGATCAGTGTGATCTGAGATCAGTCTGATCTGAGATCAGTCTGATCTGAGATCAGTCTGATCTGAGATCAGTCTGATCTGAGATCAGTCTGATCTGAGATCAGTGTGATCTGAGATCAGCAACGTGAGACACGAAGCTGAGATCACAGCAGACTGATGGTCTAACAGTGTGTGTGTGTGTGTGTGTTGATAACAGTGTGTGTGTGTTGATGTTAACAGTGTGTGTGTGTGTGTTGATGTTAACAGTGTGTGTGTGTGTTGATGTTAACAGTGTGTGTGTGTGTTGATGTTAACAGTGTGTGTGTGTGTTGATGTTAACAGTGTGTGTGTGTGTTGATGTTAACTGTGTGTGTGTGTGTTGATGTTAACAGTGTGTGTGTGTGTTGATGTTAACAGTGTGTGTGTGTGTTGATGTTAACAGTGTGTGTGTGTGTGCGTGCTCTCAGATCAAGCGTGTGAAGGAGCTGCGTGGGATGCTGATGGAGGCGGACCCCAGCGTGGCGGTGACCATCAGGAAGCTGGTGATGGTGTCTCTGATGGAGATCTTTAAAGACGTCGCCCCGACCTACAGGATACGACCTCTGACCCCCGAGGAGAAGGCCGCCAAGGTAACCTGCTAGAAACAGACCATGCTATCAGTTCTAGTTATTAAGCTGCTCTAACTCTGGTGGTCTACGACCTGCTCTATAGAGCCTGGCTCTATAGAACCAGGCTCTATAGAGCCTGGTTCTATAGAACCAGGCTCTATAGAGCCTGGTTCTATAGAACCAGGCTCTATAGAACCAGGCTCTATAGAACCAGGATCACCGCTGTTAGGGTCTGACGCTGTAGACAAACACACTGAATAGAATAGATGTGATGAGACGGCGTGGGACGGCGTCTGATGTTTGTCCTGTGATGTGATTGGTCGGTGTCTGTGCAGGTGAAGAAGGACACGCAGCAGCTCCGAGACTTTGAGGAAGGTTTAGTCAGTCAGTACAAATTCTACCTGGAGGACCTGGAGCAGACCGTCAAAGGTACACACAGGAAGTACACACCACACAGGAAGTACACACAGGAAGTACACACCACACAGGAAGTACACACCACACAGGAAGTACACACAGGAAGTACACAACCACACAGGAAATACACACAGGAAGTACACACAGGAAGTATACAACCACACAGGAAGTACACACAGGAAGTACACACAGGAAGTACACACAGGAAGTATACACAGGAAGTACACACAGGAAGTACACACAGGAAGTATACACAGGAAGTACACACAGGAAGTACACACAGGAAGTACACACAGGAAGTACACACAGGAAGTACACACAGGAAGTAGGCAACCAGGGCAACAACACACAGAAACACTGGTCAACAGGAGGTCCAGGTAAACGTGTTCAGGTGTGTTTCCCTCCACCTGCAGATTGGAAGCAGAAGAAGAAGAAGCGCAGTCAGGCGGTGGCGTTCCAGTCGTACCTCGGTCTGGCTCAGGTCGCCGTCCGCTGCCTCACCGAGCTGCTGCTCGCTCTTCCTCACTTCAACTTCCACAACAACATCATCGTCGTCCTCGCTCCTCTGATGAACGACTCCGACAAGCAGGTGAGACCCTCCAGGTGTGATGCCTTCAGGTGTCAGGTATTTGTTGTGATGCGTTCAGGTGTCTGTGTTACAGGTGTCAGGTATGTGCTGTGATGCCTTCAGGTGTCAGGTATGTGTTGTGATGCCTTCAGGTGTCTGTGTTACAGGTGTCAGGTATGTGCTGTGATGCGTTCAGGTGTCAGGTATGTGCTGTGATGCGTTCAGGTGTCAGGTATGTGCTGTGATGCGTTCAGGTGTCAGGTATGTGCTGTGATGCCTTCAGGTGTCAGGTATGTGCTGTGATGCCTTCAGGTGTCAGGTATGTGTTGTGATGCCTTCAGGTGTCTGTGTTACAGGTGTCAGGTATGTGCTGTGATGCGTTCAGGTGTCAGGTATGTGCTGTGATGCGTTCAGGTGTCAGGTATGTGCTGTGATGCGTTCAGGTGTCAGGTATGTGCTGTGATGCCTTCAGGTGTCAGGTATGTGCTGTGATGCCTTCAGGTGTCAGGTATGTGTTGTGATGCCTTCAGGTGTCTGTGTTACAGTTGTCAGGTATGTGCTGTGATGCGTTCAGGTGTCAGGTATGTGTTGTGATGCCTTCAGGTGTCAGGTATGTGTTGTGATGCCTTCAGGTGTCAGGTATTTGTTGTGATGCCTTCAGGTATTTGTTGTGATGCCTTCAGGTGTCTGTGTTACAGGTGTCAGGTATGTGCTGTGATGCCTTCAGGTGTCAGGTA
>JAUPFX010000020.1:27922508-27930008 GCA_036937225.1 Sebastes paucispinis | reverse complement strand
CTACACAACTGTACTACACATCTATACTACACATCTACTACACAACTATACTACACATCTGTACTACACAACTGTACTACACATCTATACTACACAACTACTACACAACTATACTACACATCTGTACTACACATCTATACTACACATCTGTACTACACATCTATACTACACAACTGTACTACACATCTATACTACACATCTACTACACAACTATACTACACATCTGTACTACACATCTATACTACACAACTATACTACACATCTGTACTACACATCTATACTACACAACTATACTACATATCTATACTACACATCTACTACACAACTATACTACACATCTGTACTACACAACTGTACTACACATCTATACTACACAACTACTACACAACTATACTACACATCTGTACTACACATCTGTACTACACATCTATACTACACAACTGTACTACACATCTATACTACACATCTACTACACAACTATACTACACATCTGTACTACACAACTGTACTACACATCTATACTACACAACTATACTACACATCTGTACTACACATCTATACTACACATCTGTACTACACATCTATACTACACAACTGTACTACACATCTATACTACACATCTACTACACAACTATACTACACATCTGTACTACACAACTGTACTACACATCTATACTACACAACTACTACACAACTATACTACACATCTGTACTACACAACTGTACTACACATCTGTACTACACAACTATACTACACAACTGTACTACACATCTATACTACACAACTATACTACACATCTGTACTACACATCTATACTACACAACTACTACACAACTATACTACACATCTGTACTACACAACTATACTACACAACTACTACACAACTATACTACACATCTGTACTACACATCTATACTACACAACTACTACACAACTATACTACACATCTGTACTACACATCTATACTACACAACTGTACTACACATCTGTACTACACAACTATACTACACATCTGTACTACACATCTATACTACACAACTGTACTACACATCTGTACTACACAACTATACTACACAACTGTACTACACAACTATACTACACAACTATACTACACATCTGTACTACACATCTATACTACACAACTACTACACAACTATACTACACATCTGTACTACACAACTGTACTACACATCTGTACTACACAACTATACTACACAACTATACTACACAACTATACTACACAACTACACTACACAACTGTACTACACAACTATACTACACATCTGTACTACACAACTATACTACACATCTGTACTACACAACTATACTACACAACTGTACTACACAACTACACTACACAACTGTACTACACAACTACACTACACAACTGTACTACACAACTATACTACACATCTGTACTACACAACTATACTACACATCTGTACTACACAACTATACTACACATCTGTACTACACAACTATACTACACATCTGTACTACACAACTACACTACACATCTGTACTACACAACTATACTACACAACTGTACTACACAACTGTACTACACAACTATACTACACATCTGTACTACACAACTATACTACACAACTACACTACACAACTGTACTACACAACTACATTACACATCTGTACTACACAACTATACTACACATCTGTACTACACAACTGTACTACACAACTATACTACACATCTGTACTACACAACTATACTACACAACTACACTACACAACTACACTACACATCTGTACTACACAACTATACTACACAACTACACTACACAACTATACTACACAACTGTACTACACAACTACACTACACATCTGTACTACACAACTATACTACACAACTGTACTACACAACTATACTACACAACTGTACTACACAACTACACTACACAACTGTACTACACAACTGTACTACACAACTGTACTACACAACTATACTACACAACTGTACTACACAACTGTACTACACAACTATACTACACATCTGTACTACACAACTATACTACACAACTACACTACACAACTGTACTACACAACTATACTACACAACTGTACTACACAACTGTACTACACAACTGTACTACACAACTATACTACACATCTGTACTACACAACTATACTACACAACTGTACTACACAACTACACTACACAACTGTACTACACAACTGTACTACACAACTATACTACACATCTGTACTACACAACTATACTACACAACTACACTACACAACTGTACTACACAACTATACTACACAACTATACTACACAACTGTACTACACAACTATACTACACATCTGTACTACACAACTATACTACACAACTGTACTACACAACTACACTACACAACTGTACTACACAACTACACTACACAACTATACTACACAACTGTACTACACAACTGTACTAGTGTATTTACACAGTGTCCCCGTGTAAATACTGTGTCCTCTGTGTGTGTCCTCTGTGTGTGTGTGTCCTCTGTGTGTGTCCTCTGTGTGTGTGTCCTCTGTGTGTGTCCTCTGTGTGTGTGTGTGTCCTCTGTGTGTGTCCTCTAGGCGTTCCCTAAGTGTGACTTCCTGTTGGATAACGAGGTTCAGGGCAGCGGCTTCTTCCTGCCGGAGCTGGACGAACCGGAACACTGCAACGCCCAGAACACGGCTCTGTGGGAACTACACACACTACAGGTACTAATACACACTGTAGTACACACTGCAGGTACTAATACACACTACAGGTACTAATACACACTATAGTACACACTACAGGTACTAGTACACACTATAGTACACACTACAGGTACTAATACACACTATAGTACACACTACAAGTACTAGTCTCTCAGGTTGTGCTCTGTACTATAGAAGTATTCTATTTGGTTGCTATGGTTACAGGGACAAAGACAGTGATGCATTGTTCTTATTAATCTCATTTGAGTTCTGGTGAATTCACCAACAGAGCTTCATTTCTTTATATTTATGAAAGAAATGGATCAATATCTGTCAACAAACTCACAAAACAAGAAACCAATGAAAATAATGAAAACAAGAAACCAATGAAACCAAAGAAACCAATGAAACCAATGAAAATAATGAAACCAATGAAAATAATGAAACCAATGAAAACAATGAAAACAAGAAACCAATGAAAACAAGAAACCAATGAAACCAATGAAAATAATGAAACCAATGAAAACAAGAAACCAATGAAACCAATGAAAATAATGAAAACAAGAAACCAATGAAACCAAAGAAACCAATGAAACCAATGAAAATAATGAAACCAATGAAAACAAGAAACCAATGAAAACAAGAAACCAATGAAAACAAGAAACCAATGAAAATAATGAAACCAATGAAAACAAGAAACCAATGAAACCAATGAAAATAATGAAAATAATGAAAACAAGAAACCAATGAAAACAATGAAAATAATGAAAATAATGAAAACAATGAAAACAATGAAACCAATGAAACCAATGAAAACAAGAAACCAATGAAAACAAGAAACCAATGAAACCAAAGAAAATAATGAAACCAATGAAACCAATGAAAACAAGAAACCAATGAAACCAATGAATGGGTGAAATGTCTGCAGTGTTTCAGAGGTCGTTCTCTGGTTTGGTCTGTTGTTTTAATTTAATGGTTTAATTTCACAGCTTTTAGTTTAGTTTCTGTTTCACTTCTGAATGTCAACAACCATTTACTGTTCTGCTCTTCCTGTTTATACTTTATACTGACATTCTGACATCATCAACATTGTGACATCACTGTGACATCACTGTGACATCACTGTGTGTGTGTGTGTGTGTGTGTGTGTGTGTGTGTGTGTGTGTGTGTGTGTGTGTGTGTGTGTGTGTGTGTGTGTGTGTGTGTGTGTGTGTGTGTGTGTGTGTGCAGAGACACTACCACCCGGTCGTGCGGCGGTTGGCGTTCCACCTGAGTCAGGGAGCGCCCAGCGAGGGCTCGGCGGCGCTCGGCGTGGAGCTGAGCCGCAGGTACGTCCTGTAGACGACCCCGACGGTCACACGGTTTATCAGGGTGGACTTTATTTTGATAGTGTGTCTACTTCCTGTCCAGGTCTCCACTGGAGCTCTTCAACGCCCACACTGACAGAGACGTGACCTTTGACCCCCCTGTAGCTCCGCCCGGCAGGAAGAAGAAGGTTCACAAATCAAGCACACCTTCACCTTCGACCTGACGATCAATACGATTCACTGATTACTGATTGATCATCAGATTGTCAATAAAGTTTTAAACGTTTTTTTGTTCATCAGGAACGTTTCGTGTTCGGAGCGACGCTGCTGGACGCCGAGCTGCAGAGACGAGCCGACAGCGTCCTCGCCGCCGCCGCCGCCACGGACACGGAGCTGGACTTTACTGCAACACACTGACAGACGCGCACACACACACACGATAATAAAAACAACTCCCTTCAAAATAAAAGCCTGAATGTGCCTGGAGCTGTACAGAAACAGGAAGTGATGCGTTTGTTCTTCAGTGAAATAAAAGTTTTTATTGAAACATCATTTATTTATTTGTCGACTGTTTTTAAATTTTCACAATCTGGAGCAAACACAGTATTATTATTAATATTATTATTATTATTAATATTATTAATATTATTAATATTATTACTAATAATATATTAATTAATAATATTATTATTAATATTATTAGTATTGTTATTAGTAGTATTAATATGTGTAACCACGGAGGATGTGAATCAGCATCTCCATTAGTGCTGACTGATCTGAGATCAGATTCTCAGGTGAGTTCTGGAGGATGACCTGTCCCTGTCCCTGGACCTGTCCCTCCTCTCAGTCCCTCGTCCCCTGCTCCAGGTTGGCAGTGAGTTGTGAATGTGTGCAGCTCGGTACATTCTGTTGGTTCTGGTTCTACATGTTAAGAAGTCCTTCTGGGTCAGTCCGGACCGAGGACTCTCAGTCTGGAGGACTGGGACCGGCTCCTCAGCGTGTCCGGTCTGGACGTTACTCGCCCTCCTCGCCGCTCCGCTGGCGCTCCGTCCACTCTGTGATGAGGCGGTTGGCGATGGCGTGTTTGGGAGGAAGCCAGAGGACGGGGGGGTCACCTCTCCTGGGCGGCGTCTTCACCAGCAGGGCCGAGGTGATGTCCTCCAGACTGAACCAGCGAGCGTCCTCCAGCTCTGTGTGGTCCACGGACAGCTGGAGGACAAACAGAACAGCAGGTCACATGACGGGACGCGGCGGGTCACATGACGGGACGCAGCAGGTCACATGACGGGACGCGGCAGGTCACATGACGGGACGCGGCAGGTCACATGACGGGTCACTAAATATGTTCATTAATTAATAATATAAAAATGAAACCCCTTCAGTTACGTCATTTTACTATAACTCACTCCCTCCAGACCCCCCCACCGTCTGAGATCCTTGTGCCGGTCTACAGATGTCAGTAGTCCTCCTCGGCAGCCCGAGGGTCAGACACTGGTTATTTGATTTTATTTTGGTTTATGTATTACGGTTGTATTATTATTTATATGTGTATATACATGTGTACAGCATATGGGTATATATATGTGTATATATATATAGATATAGGTGTGTAGGTATATATATCTATATATATATCTATATATAGATATATATATAGATGTGTAGGTATATATATATATATATCTATATCTATATATCTATATATAGATATAGATATAAGTGTGTAGGTATATATAGTCCTTTTCCATCTATTCACTATTATTGTTGTTTCTTTTATCCATCTATTTATGTATTTATTTCCTTCTTGTTTTCCTTCTCTGGGATTATTCAATGTAGTTCCATGTGTACCACATTATCTCATCACTACCAGAGCAACAGGGGGGTTGGATACACGGGTCTATATACGGGTCTAGGATATATGGGTCTAGGATATACGGGTCTATATACGGGTCTAGGATATATGGGTCTATATACGAGTCTAGGATATACGGGTCTATATACGGGTCTAGGATATATGGGTCTAGGATATACGGGTCTATATACGGGTCTAGGATATACGGGTCTATATACGGGTCTAGGATATACGGGTCTATATACGGGTCTAGGATATACGGGTCTAGGATAACACTGTTTCAAACATAGTAATATCATGTATTTACAGTTGTTCTGCTCCATTGGACTTTTTGTGCCAATAAAAAATTTGAACATAAAAATGAAACCCAGTAACAACACCTTAAATTTGAAAGGCGTGTCAGAGCTCACCTGAGGTTGGGCGGGGCTAAAGGTGGCGTGGCAGAGCTCACCTGGGAGTGGGCGGGGCTAACGGTGGCATGGCAGAGCTCACCTGGGAGTGGGCGGGGCTAACTGTGGCGTGGCAGCCCAGCATGAAGGAGCTGTGAGGAAAAGGCCAGTGCTGTGAGGAGCTGTAGGAGACACTGTGGACCTCCAGACCCACCTCCTCCGCCAACTCCCTGCTCAGAGTCTCCTCCAGAGTCTCACCTGGACAACCAGAGACAGACAGGAAACCAGGTGAGCACACAGACAGACAGGTACATTACACAGGTAGGACTGTAGTCAGGTAGGACTGTGGACAGGTAGGACTGTAGACAGGTAGGACTGTAGACAGGTAGGACTGTGGACAGGTAGGTCTGTAGACAGGTAGGACTGTAGACAGGTAGGACTGTGGACAGGTAGGTCTGTAGACAGGTAGGACTGTAGACAGGTAGGACTGTGGACAGGTAGGACTGTAGACAGGTAGGACTGTGGACAGGTAGGACTGTAGACAGGTAGGACTGTGGACAGGTAGGACTGTAGACAGGTAGGACTGTAGACAGGTAGGACTGTAGACAGGTAGGTCTGTGGACAGGTAGGACTGTGGACAGGTAGGACTGTAGACAGGTAGGACTGTAGACAGGTAGGACTGTGGACAGGTAGGTCTGTAGACAGGTAGGACTGTAGACAGGTAGGACTGTGGACAGGTAGGACTGTAGACAGGTAGGACTGTGGACAGGTAGGACTGTAGACAGGTAGGACTGTAGACAGGTAGGACTGTGGACAGGTAGACTGACCCATGTCACAGAAGCCGGCCAGAGCACTGTACATCCCTCGAGGGAAGGAGGACTGTCGGCCTAACAAACACCGTTTCCCATCAGACACCAGGACGATCACCACCGGAGACATCTGGAGGAAGACCAGGAGAAACCAGGAGACCAGTCAGACACTGTTGGACAGTTGGTTCAGGTCTGGTTCAGGTCCGGTTCAGGTCCGGTTCAGGTCTAGGTCTGGTTCTGGTTTAGGTCTGGTTCTGGTTCAGGTCCGGTTCAGGTCCGGTTTAGGTCTGGTTAAGGTCTGGTTCAGATCTGGTTCAGGTAAGGTCCGGTCCGGTCCGGTTCTGTGCGGTTACCTTGGGATAGTAGATGGTTCCGGAGCTGCAGACTCGGTGACTTCCGGCCCGGTTGCGTCGGGTGGGCTGGCCCGTGGCGCTGCTGAAGCCGTTGGTT
>JAUPFX010000020.1:27915008-27917508 GCA_036937225.1 Sebastes paucispinis | reverse complement strand
TGGTTTGAAATAAGAAGCCAATAATAACATTAACTTTGACTCAGTATTTACATCATTAGAAAAACATTTTTCTCTGAAATGTTTTGGAGGAGGTTGATTTTCTTGTACTGTTCCATTTATTTATTGTTTATTTATTTATGTATTAATGTGTTTATTAGTTATTGACAGACTGACTCACCTACTGAATGAAAGTTAAATAATGATAATAATATTAATAATCACATTCATCAGGACGGTGCTTTTATTTTGAAGTCAGTTCCTGCAGGCTCTTACCGTGATGTCTACGGGGGGGGTTTGACCGACAACATGTGGATCATAAATAGAGGTTTCTGGTGGAGTCTGAACTGATCTGTGACGTCACTAGACGTGGTGTGTTGTTGTGTTGTTGTGTGTTTTAATACAGAACAGTGTGTAACTAGAGTGTGTTTGTGTTGGTCAGATACCTGCAGCTGCTGCTCTTCTTCTTCCTCCTCCTCTTCCTCTTCCTCCTCTTCTCCAAGGCCTGTGGTAGGAGGCTGTGTCTGGGGGTCTGGGGTATGGCGCATGCGCAGTGTGACTGAATCTGCGGTTGTGTGTTGTGATTGGGTGCATCCCAAAGCTCTTAATTGCATCCCTGTTTCCCTCACTTGCGTCTTTTCCTTGCGTCTTAGTCCCTCCCACCAGGGAAGCATGGAGAGACGCAAGGAAACCATGCGAGGAGAGAGGAAACGAGGAAACCATGCGAGGAGAGAGGAAACGAGGAAACCATGCGAGGAGAGAGGAAACGAGGAAACCATGCGAGGAGAGAGGAAACGAGGAAATACGATTTAAGCGACATGAGACGGTCGTTTCCTCTGAAGCGTCACCTGAAGCAACGTCCGTTTCTGATGACAGCAGCAGCTGATCACATCTGGATCAGCTGTCAGTCAGCTTTAACAGCTGTTTGTGTCTGAACTGTACTAATACTAATAAAGACAAGTGCAAGCTGCAGCCTGTATCTCTACTGAGTCCTGCTTAGAGGACCAGGAACCATCTCTACTGGCACAATAACTTTATATTACTTATTCATTATTAGCGTCTGTAGTTATTGATATTCTGATTGTGAGCTCATTATTTAATAACTCAGAATATGACTGTGGTGTCTTTTGAACACTGGTCATTATTTATTAGGCTAAAGGGAAAATGTAAATGATGTAACTCATATCAAACCCGACGTTCAGGAATCATCAGCCTCATGTGACTGAATGGAAATGAGGATAAAGGATGTGAAAGGTGTTTGTTGCTGACAGACAGACTCTCCTTCTCTCTCTGACTTTAATAGTTTCACTAATAAAAGTTAACAGGGGAAATAACAGATCATGAAAAGACACATCATTCTAATAAATGAAGAAAGTTAATTTAAGTCACTTCATCAGGTGTTATAAACCCCTCTGACTGTCAGGCTGCTTCACTGACGGTGTGAGAAGCAGAGATACTGCAGGTCCTTCTACTGCTGCTCAGAGCTTCAGTTAACTCAGATTATAACTAGAATCAGAAGACAACTAAAATATAAAACGTTTAATCTGTGATCTGTTTTCACTCCGGTATGAAACTCAGTGATGTGGAGAGGTAAAGTTATCAGATCAGCCTGATCAGCAGCAGCGTCCAATCAGTAACTGATCTCCAATAAGGGGGCGTGTCTATCAGCAGCAGTGTCCAATCAGTAACTGATCTCCAATAAGGGGGCGTGTCGGTCGGCAAAAGACTTCCGTGCAGGATACACTGGTGTATCCTCGCTCATAGATCCTAGATCCTAGATCCTCGCTCATAGATCCTAGATCCTAGATCCTCGATGCACAAATAAGAGCTTTGGGACGGACTTCAAAATGGCGCACCAGAACAACTTCCGGTTCAAGCGAGGAGCGAGGAAACGAAAATGAAGAGCTTTGGGACGCACCCTTTGGCTCAATTTCTGCGAGTGCAGACCAGATTCTACTGCGCATGCGTTGTAGCCCGAGATATGACGCGTGATTCCTAGCCTCCTTCTATAGGCCTCCTCTTCCTCCTCTTCCTCTGTGGTGTGTTAGGGGTTATGCTGCTGCAGTATTCTGCCTCCTGCAGGAACCAACACTCTGATTCAACCAGCTGAAGAAAAGAAGGAACATAAACGAGATTGATTAAATTAATTATTATTATCATTATTATTATTATTATTATTATTAATGATAATAATAATAATAATAATATTTTTTATTTATTTGACCTTTATTTAACCAGGTAAAATCAATTGAGAACCAATTCTCATTTACAATGATGACCTGGTCAAGAGGCAGTAGCAAGAGTATATAGACAGTCCACACAAGCGACACAAACAGCACAGATACAGTACAGCATGCCAAACACACAGCATGCCATGACAAGACATGAGAACATGGCTAAAAACAGCACAGGTAGATTAATAAACACTATGTACATAAAAAGGTGGATTACTGGATGTTCTTTGTAAAAATGGAAGAGAGAGAGAGAAGTGAGGGCTGGTCAG
>JAUPFX010000020.1:27907508-27912508 GCA_036937225.1 Sebastes paucispinis | reverse complement strand
GCTACTACTACTACTACACCCTAACACCTCCACCTAACACTACACCACCACCTCCACCTCCACCTAACACTACACCACCTCCACCTAACACTACAGCTACTACTACTACTACACCCTAACACCTCCACCTAACACTACACCACCACCTCCACCTAACACTACAGCTACTACTACTACTACTACACCCTAACACCACCACCTCCACCTCCACCTAACACTACAGCTACTACTACTACTACACCCTAACACCTCCACCTAACACTACACCACCACCTCCACCTAACACTACAGCTACTACTACTACTACACCCTAACACCACCACCTCCACCTCCACCTAACACTACAGCTACTACTACTACTACACCCTAACACCTCCACCTAACACTACACCACCACCTCCACCTAACACTACAGCTACTACTACTACTACACCCTAACACCACCACCTCCACCTAACACTACAGCTACTACTACTACTACACCCTAACACCTCCACCTAACACTACACCTCCACCTAACACTACAGCTACTACTACTACTACACCCTAACACCTCCACCTAACACTACACCTCCACCTCCACCTAACACTACAGCTACTACTACTACTACACCCTAACACCACCACCTCCACCTAACACTACAGCTACTACTACTACTACACCCTAACACCTCCACCTAACACTACACCTCCACCTAACACTACAGCTACTACCTGAAGACTCTGATAGAGACAGCAGCTCACCGTGAGTCCTCTACTACACCCTAACACCTCCACCTAACACTACACCTCCACCTCCACCTAACACTACAGCTACTACTACTACTACACCCTAACACCTCCACCTAACACTACACCACCACCTCCACCTCCACCTAACACTACAGCTACTACTACTACTACACCCTAACACCTCCACCTAACACTACACCACCACCTCCACCTAACACTACAGCTACTACTACTACTACACCCTAACACCTCCACCTAACACTACACCTACTACTACTACTACACCCTAACACCTCCACCTAACACTACAGCTACTACTACTACTACACCCTAACACCTCCACCTAACACTACACCTCCACCTCCACCTAACACTACAGCTACTACTACTACTACACCCTAACACCTCCACCTAACACTACACCACCACCTCCACCTCCACCTAACACTACAGCTACTACTACTACTAGACCACCATCTACACCTAACACTACACCACCACCTCCACCTAACACTACACCACCACCTTCACCTAACACTACACCACCACCTCCACCTAACACTACACCACCACCTCCACCTAACACTACACCACCACCTCCACCTCACACTACATCACCACCTCCACCTAACACTACACCTACTACTACTACTAGACCACCATCTACACCTAACACTACACCACCACCTCCACCTAACACTACACCACCACCTCCACCTCACACTACACCACCACCTCCACCTCCACCTAACACTACAGCTACTACCTGAAGACTCTGATAGAGACAGCAGCTCACCGTGAGTCCTCTACTACACCCTAACACCTCCACCTAACACTACACCATCACCTCCATCTACTACTACACCTACTACTACTACTAGACCACCATCTACACCTAACACTACAGCTACTACCTGAAGACTCTGATAGGGACAGCAGCTCAGCGTGAGTCCTACATCTACACCTTTACTGAGTTGATAACCAGCGTCGTAGGATCGCTCAGCGTGATCTGGGGTGTTAGAGTTAGTGAAGATAACCAGAAGATACCCTGGAGATGATGATGAAGATACCCTGGAGATGATGAAGATACCCTGGAGATACCCTTCGTAGTTCAGACCTCTGGTGGATCAGTTTATTACAGATTCAGTTCATGAACTCAGAAATCTGTCCTTTTAAAGTTTCCCTGTTTCTTGGTAGTAAAACCTACCGACACAAAACCAACGTTAATCAAAATAAAAATCAAATATCACAGGTCCAAACGCAGCAGAACCATCCGGACCAATAATAAATATCATATTATTTCTATGCAGACGATGTTGTTGTGTTGTCGTGTTATCGTGTTGTCGTGTTGTCGTTTTGTCGTGTTAACGTTTTGTCGTGTTAACGTGTTAACGTGTTGTCGTGTTAACGTGTTATGGTGTTATGGTGTTGTCGTGTTATGGTGTTGTGTTGTTGTGTTGTCGTGTTAACGTGTTGTCGTGTTAACGTGTTATGGTGTTAACGTGTTGTCGTGTTAACGTGTTGTCGTGTTAACGTGTTGTCGTGTTAACGTGTTGTCGTGTTGTCGTGTTATCGTGTTAACGTGTTGTCGTGTTGTCGTGTTGACGTGTTGTGTTGTTGTGTTGTCGTGTTAACATGTCGTGTTGTCGTGTTAACGTGTTGTCGTGTTAATGTGTTGTCGTGTTAACGTGTTGTCGTGTTGTCGTGTTATCGTGTTAACGTGTTGTCGTGTTGACGTGTTGTTATGTTGTCGTGTTATCGTGTTGTCGTGTTAACATGTCGTGTTGTCGTGTTAACGTGTTATGGTGTTGTCGTGTTGTCGTGTTAACGTGTTGTCGTGTTAACGTGTTATCGTGTTAACGTGTTAACGTGTTATGGTGTTATGGTGTTGTCGTGTTAACGTGTTATGGTGTTATGGTGTTGACGTGTTAACGTGTTGTGGTGTTATGGTGTTGTCGTGTTAACGTGTTATCGTGTTAACGTGTTATGATGTTGACGTGTTAACGTGTTATGGTGTTAACGTGTTAACGTGTTATGGTGTTAACGTGTTGTCGTGTTAACGTGTTATGGTGTTGTCGTGTTAACGTGTTATGGTGTTGTGGTGTTAACGTGTTGTCGTGTTAACGTGTTGTCGTGTTATCGTGTTAACGTGTTATCGTGTTATGGTGTTGTCGTGTTAACGTGTTAACGTGTTGTCGTGTTAACGTGTTATGGTGTTGTCGTGTTAACGTGTTATGGTGTTGTCGTGTTAACGTGTTGTCGTGTTAACGTGTTGTCGTGTTGTCGTGTTATCGTGTTATCGTGTTAATGTGTTGTCGTGTTAACGTGTTATGGTGTTGTCGTGTTAACGTGTTGTCGTGTTGTCGTGTTAACGTGTTATGGTGTTATGGTGTTGTCGCGTTAACGTGTTGTCGTGTTATCGTGTGTTTTCTCCCTGCAGTCGGTTTCTCAACCGTCGCCATCAACTACGTGTTTGAACCGACCGCCAAGAAGAAACAGGTGAGTGCTGCGTTCAGGAACACAGTCAAACACAGGAAAACACAAACAGCAATAAATATTTGTATTATTATTATTGCTAATAATAGTAATATTAATAATTATATAATTATAATAATGTGTGGGGTGGATATTATTATTATTATTATTATGAATATTGATAATCATAATAATAATAACAGTAATTTATTATTATTATGATTATAATAATGTCTGGGGTGTATAATAATCATAATAATAATAATAACAGTATGAGCAAACGAAAATAAAAGTCCTGTTTTTATTGGGGCGTGACTCCCTTTTATTTTGTAACTCTGTCCTATTTCCTGTTTCAGGACGTTCCCGCCCCGAAGCCGATCGGTGAGCTGATGGATCAGCTGCCCGTCGTTCAGGTACGATGAAGGTGATGATGATGAGTGTTTGTGTTGTCGTCGTGGTAACAGCGGTCTCTGTCTCTGTCAGGGCCGGTCCCGTCCAATCAGAGTGCTGAACAGACTGACCGTAGTTATGTCAGACGCCAGTCACTTCGTGAGTCTTCATTTTATTTTGAAATCTATCAAGATTCTTATATCTCAGTAACGTCCACCTCGTTAGTTCTTTATATATATTATAGATATATATATAAAAGATGTGTGTGTGTGTGTTCAGAGGCTGAACGCTGCAGAGTATCGGTGTTTCGACCTCATCGCCGTCCAGCCGACCACAGAGAAACTCTTCCATGTGAGACTCACACCAAACTACACCTTTCACATACTGCTTCTATACTGCACTATTTCTATGTTGTCCTACTAAATATTGCAGTATTTCTATGTTCTACTTTATACTGCAGTATTTCTATGTTGTTCTACTTTATACTGCAGTATTTCTATGTTGTTCAACTACTTTATACTGCAGTATATATATATCGTAATATATAATAATATAACACTGACAACATGTCAGTACTGTCATTACATTATTGTGTGTGTGTGTGCGTGTGCGTGTGCAGGCAGCCTGTATGACCTATGACGTTGACATCATCAGTATCTCAGTGACGGAGAAACTTCCATTCTTCTTCAAGAGAGCGCCGGTCAACGGGGTCAGACCTCTCACTATATATACTCTATACATACTCTATATACTCTATACATACTCTATATACTCTATACATACTCTATATACTCTATACATACTATATATACTCTATACATACTCTATACATACTCTATATACTCTATACGTACTCTATATACTCTATATACTCTATACATACTCTATATACTCTATACATACTCTATATACTCTATACATACTCTATATACTCTATACATACTATATATACTCTATACATACTCTATACATACTCTATATACTCTATATACTCTATACATACTATATATACTCTATACATACTCTATATACTCTATACATACTATATATACTCTATACATACTCTATATACTCTATACATACTATATATACTCTATACATACTCTATATACTCTATACATACTCTATATACTCTATACATACTCTATATACTCTATACATACTATATATACTCTATACATACTCTATATACTCTATATACTCTATACATACTCTATATACTCTACATACTATGTATACTCTATACATACTCTATATACTCTATACATACTCTATATACTCTATACATACTATATATACTCTATACATACTCTATATACTCTATACATACTATATATACTCTATATACTCTATATACTCTCTACATACTCTATATACTCTATATACTCTATACATACTCTATA
>JAUPFX010000020.1:27885008-27902508 GCA_036937225.1 Sebastes paucispinis | reverse complement strand
CCCCTGTCCACCTCACCTGTCCACCTGTCCCCCTGTCCACCTCACCTGTTCACCTGTCCACCTCACCTGTTCACCTGTTCACCTCACCTGTTCACCTGTCCACCTCACCTGTCCACCTCACCTGTTCACCTCACCTGTCCACCTGTCCACTTGTCTACCTCACCTGTCCACCTGTCCCCCTGTTCACCTCACCTGTCCACCTGTCTACCTGTCTGTGTGTCTGTTATCAGAGACCAGGAGGACGGCCAGCGGGATCATCTCCACCAGGAGGAGCTCCACTGAGACTTCCCCGTCTGCAGACTGTAGGTTCATAATCAATAATCAATAATCACAGATCAATAATCAATAATACTGTCGGGGTAAGTGTCTCTGATATGTCTTCTACCTGAACAGGTGAAGCTCCTGCAGCCAAGAGAGCCAAGCCTCACCTGACCGAGTGATCGACAGCTGAGGAGGGCGGGGCTTCTGGACGGCGTCTGGTTGATTATTAGTTTTATGGACTATTGATCGACAGCAGATCGATAGATAATAACGGACTCTTTATGGACTATTGATCGACAGCAGATCGATAGATAATAACGGACTCTTTATGGACTATTGATCGACAGCAGATCGATAGATAATAACAGACTCTTTGTTTTCACTCATGTATCATTTAAACTCCAGAAACACCGTCGACTTTAACAAGTATAGTAAAGTCATTCACACGTTCTTTGTCTTTATGTCATCACTCAGATGTTTTATGATTATTATTGTTATTATAATATTATTATTATTATCATTATTACTATTATTATTATCATCATCATTATTATTGTTATGGTTATTATTATTTATTATTATTATTATCATTATTAATATAATAATTGTTATTATCATTATTATTATCATTATTGATATTGTTATCATTATTTTTATTATTGTTATTATCATTATTATTATTATTATTGATATTGTTGTCATCATTATTTTTATTATTATTAATATTATTATTAATATTGTGTCTGTGTTGAGACTTTCTTCATTCAGCTGTTTGAAACTTGACTCAAAATCTCGTGAGAACAAAAAGTCTCCAGATCTCGTGAGATCTACGTGCTCGCTCTGACCTGATTGGCTTGCTGCGCTCTGACGTCACACCGTTTGAAATGGAAGAAAACGAGTCTGCATTAATACCTGAACTTCCGGTTCAGTGAGAGTTCCTTCAAAATATAATATCACTTATTATTGTTATTATTATTATAATTATATCATGAAGTTTTTAGTATTGAACACATAATGAATAAATATGTAGTTTGGTTTAGATGAAGCAGTTATTTTTGGTAAATTTATCTGGAAACAACAACTGCTGAGAAACACTAATAACTAACCACTGTCTCTGTTTTCTTTATTATTAATAATAATTATCAACAAAGAAAGGAGCAATAAATTAAAGTATTATTAAATTACTATTATTCCCTTTTTATGAAAGTATGAAAACTGTATTTGGATGTTGTATTTCCTGATAATAGTATTGCTCTGTGACTGTCTCTGGTTTACTGAGTGGACCTTTAGGGGATTTATATTATATCAATCTATAGTTATGAATATTAATAAAGTGGTCAGATAATATTAATAAAGTGGTTAGATAGTGATTAATATTAATAAAGTGATAACATGAATATTAATAAAGTGGTCAGATAGTGATTAATGTTAATAAAGTGATAACATGTAAAAGTTAATATTGAAGGTGAATTTGACATTACGGTGCTTTTAATTTGAAGGCGGCGTCTCTTGTAGCACCGGAAGTGTTGCTGTAGACGTCACGTCGCTGTGTTGCTGTGAGAGTTGCCGGTCAGTCAGTCGGTCAACAGAGAGGTCAACAGTCCGCAGGTCGGTCAACAGCCGGTTAACGTTTAAACGCGTTCATTTATTCACGCTGAGCGGGAAACTGACCACTTCCGGTCGCAGTTTGAACAGAATAACTCTGCTGAGCTGAGATAACAGCGAACCGCCCGAAGCGAACCGCCCGAAGCGAACCGCCCGAAGCGAACTGCTAACCTCCATGAGACCTGACCTGCAGTCTGCTAGCTGCTAGCTGCTAGCTGTTCGCTGCTAGCTGCTAGCTGCTAGCTGTTAGCTGCTAGCTGTTAGCTGCTAGCTGCTAGCTGCTAGCTGCTAGCTGCTAGCTGTTAGCTGCTAGCTGTTAGCTGCTAGCTGTTCGCTGCTAGCTGCTAGCTGTTAGCTGCTAGCTGCTAGCTGTTAGCTGCTAGCTGCTAGCTGTTAGCTGCTAGCATGCAGTGTGTGAAGAAGAGGAGTTTGGACCCGGAGGTGGAGCCCTGGAGCTGCAGAGCGGTGAGTGATGAAGATCAGATCCTGATTTATTTATAAAGCACATTTAAAGACAACAGAAGTTTACCAAAGTGCTGTTCAGTTATTCATAAACACATAAAAACAACACAATAAAACACTCAACCAACTTAAGACCAACAGGACTTTCAAAATAACAACAGGATTCAAATCATCAACTCTCACGTGGAGCCAAAAGCCAATCAGGAATAAAAGAGCGTTTTGAGCTTTGATCTAAAAGCAGGCAGTGCTGGGGACAGCTGAACATCTGGAGGCAGAGCACTACAGAGCGCTACAGGGCGTTACAGAGCGCTACAGAGCGGTCCAGAGCGCTACAGAGCGGTACAGGGCGCTACAGGGCGGTCCAGAGCGCTACAGGGTGCTACAGAGCGCTACAGGGCGCTACAGGGTGGTACAGGGCGCTACAGAGCGCTACAGAGCGGTACAGGGCGGTACAGGGCGCTACAGAGCGCTACAGGGCGCTACAGAGCGCTACAGAGCGGTACAGGGCGGTCCAGGGCGCTACAGAGCGGTACAGGGCGCTATAGAGCGCTACAGAGCGGTCCAGGGCGGTACAGAGCGGTCCAGGGCGCTACAGAGCGGTCCAGAGCGCTACAGGGCGGTACAGGGCGCTACAGAGCGCTACAGAGCGGTCCAGAGCGCTACAGAGTGGTACAGGGCGCTACAGGGCGGTCCAGAGCGCTACAGAGCGCTACAGGGCGCTACAGAGTGGTACAGGGCGCTACAGGGCGGTCCAGAGCGCTACAGAGCGCTACAGGGCGGTACAGGGCGCTACAGAGCGGTCCAGAGCGCTACAGGGTGGTACAGGGCGCTACAGAGCGCTACAGGGCGGTCCAGGGCGCTACAGAGCGCTACAGGGCGCTACAGAGCGCTACAGAGCGGTCCAGAGCGCTACAGGGCGGTACAGGGCGCTACAGTGCGTCACAGGGCGCCACAGGGCGCTACAGGGCGGTACAGAGCGCTACAGGGCGCTGCAGAGCGCTACAGAGCGGTCCAGGGTTATGGATAACGGTCCAGAGCTTCAGAGATGCAACTGAAAAGATGATGATGATGATGATGATGATGGTGGTGAAGATGATAAAGATGATGATGATGATGGTGATGGTGATGATGATGATGAAGATGAAGGTGATGATGGTGGTGATGATGATAAAGATGTTGTGTTTTCAGAAGCGGGTGTGTTTGGGGGCGGAGTTCCAGGTGACGGACTGTCCAATGGAAACGTCCCACACCTTTACGGTGTCCAATCAGCAACAAGAACAGCAGCAGGTGAGTTCAGGTCGTCATGACGACTGGCAGATCATTAATAGTAAATGTTTTACTGTTATTAACCGTGTTTATAACCTGATTATAGATGATCAACAGAGCCGTTGCTATGGTAATATGTTAATGTGTGTGTTGATACAGGTTGGCGTGGTCCAGTCCAGACCTCCTCTGCTGTGCTGTCCCAGGTGTCTCGGAGGAGAACCAGTAAGTTCTGATCACATTCTTGATCATTAATCACACCGATAAACACCTGATGACCAGATTACCGTACAATGTGATCACTCAGGTCGCAGCTGACGATCGGACCGTACAGTGTGATCACTCAGGTCACGGCTGACGATCAGACCGTACAGTGTGATCACTCGGGTCATAGCTGACGATCGGACCGTACAGTGTGATCACTCAGGTCGTAGCTGATGATCAGACCGTTACAGTGTGATCACTCAGGTCGCGGCTGACGGTCGGACCGTACAGTGTGATCACTCGGGTCGTAGCTGGCGATCGGACCGTACAGTGTGATCACTCAGGTCGTGGCTGATGATCGGACCGTACAATGTGGTTACTCAGGTCGTGTCAGGTCCAGATGTTGATGGTCACTCGGGTCGTGTCAGATCCAGATGTTGATGGTCACTCAGATCGTGTCAGGTCCAGATGTTGATGGTCACTCAGGTCGTGTCAGATCCAGATGTTGATGGTTACTCAGATCGTGTCAGGTCCAGATGTTGATGGTCACTCAGGTCGTGTCAGATCTAGATGTTGATGGTCACTCGGGTCGTGTCAGATCCAGATGTTGATGGTCACTCAGGTCGTGTCAGGTCCAGATGTTGATGGTCACTCAGGTCGTGTCAGGTCCAGATGTTGATGGTCACTCAGATTGTGTCAGGTCCAGATGTTGATGGTCACTCAGGTCGTGTCAGATCCAGATGTTGATGGTCACTCAGGTCGTGTCAGGTCCAGATGTTGATGGTCACTCAGGTCGTGTCAGATCCAGATGTTGATGGTCACTCAGGTCGTCTCAGGTCCAGATGTTAACATGATGTTTTGGTGTTTCAGGGTCACATCAATCACATCCTGGGCCATTGAGGAGCTGATCAATAACTCTGATCCAGGAAGCCTCTGACTCACTCACAGCCGTCCAATGACACGTCACTCCTGCTGGATGATGTCATCATGACCTCATCCACTGTAAGATCAATCAGGTGCTTCTTTTGTCTGATTATTTTTAATATTCCCGTGTTTCAAGTTTCATTCTGTTTCCTGAGCTTTCAACCACCTCTCACGGCCTTCTTCAGCCATCCTGGAGATGGTTCGGTCGTGATCACATGACTTCATCTGTCTTTGTCGGTGTGTTTAAGGACAATCCGACATCTGAGTTTGAGACTTTGATTTTCAACAGAAGTGATTAAATGATTATAAATAACATGATGCTCCTCCAGCACGCTCAGTTCTCAGATGTCCGCGTGTCCTTGAAAGCACCACCGTGTGGAAAGAATCAGCAGGGATGTTTTTACAACAAAGATTCTGTGTGAAGCGTCCACGAGCCTCGTGAGCCTCACGCCATCAGACACGGCGGTTCCAAGCGGCAGGTTTTGCTGGTCCGTTTCTAACTACGCGTACGTGGACGCTCAGAGGGTGTCGGTTTGAAACCCGCACAGAGTAAAAAAGATCCAAACGGTTCCTCGTCACGGTTCCTCGTCACGGTTCCTCGTCATGACTCCTCGCCAGCTCATGAACAAGCGTCAGAGACAGGAAGTCTCTTCAGGACAGGAAGCAGCTGAAACTTCATTCTCCTTGAATAACTCCTTCTAAAGGCATTAATGAAACGGGGAAATAAATATGAAAGTGAATCTGTCCTTCATGAGGACATCTCCATGTTTAGTAGATTTATATTTTTATAAGGTGGAACAGTTTGTATTCATCTGACTGAATGTAAGGCAGCTTCCTGTACAGATCTATTTTTGATGACATCATTTCCTGCTTTGGGGCTGACCAATCAGAGCGCAACATTTGTACCGCAGACTGATTTTCAAAATAAAACACTGACTGAGAACTTGTCTGGAGTGTGTTCTGTGTTGACTGATGAGATAAGTGATTCCACCTCTGGAGGATCACAGAGAGGAGATGACGGGGACATCACAGAATGATGCTGCTTTAGGGGTAGTGTCAATATCTACACACTGCATTTTAGCTTTATAAGATATATATATTTATATATATATATATTGTATGGGGCTGTAATATATGCAGACAACATACAGATTTACCAGGAGACAGATGATCTATAGAACAGGAGACAGATGGATCTATAGAACAGGAGACAGATGGATCTATAGAACAGGAGACAGATGGATCTATAGAACAGGAGACAGATGATCTATAGAACAGGAGACAGATGATCTATAGAACAGGAGACAGATGGATCTATATAACAGGAGACAGATGATCTATAGAACAGGAGACAGATGATCTATAGAACAGGAGACAGATGGATCTATATAACAGGACAGATGGATCTATATAACAGGAGACGGATCTATATAACAGGACAGATGGATCTATATAACAGGACAGATGGATCTATATAACAGGACAGATGGATCTATATAACAGGAGACAGATGGATCTATATAACAGGACAGATGGATCTATATAACAGGACAGATGGATCTTTTATCAGGTTTATTTTGAAAGATAAAAGTTTAAAAGGTAACGTTACAAATAGAAGATGTATAAACATGCTTTATAAACAGATGTGTTCACAGCTGGCGGTACCGGGAGGTGGTAGGTACCGGGAGGTGGTCGGTACTGGAGCCAGAGACTGATACGTCACAGACTCTAACAGCGACCTGAGACCGTTACGTCACAGACTGTTCACCCTCATTTACAACCGAATAGGTTTGTCCCACCCCAGTTGTTACTGACCCCGGTCCGGCCCCGGTCCGGCCCCGGTCCGACCTCGGTCCGACCCCGGTCCGGCCCCGGTCCGACCCCGGTCCATCCCCAGTCCAGCCCCGGTCCGACCTCGGTCCGACCCCGGTCCGGCCCCGGTCCGACCCCGGTCCATCCCCGGTCCGGCCCCGGTCCGACCCCGGTCCATCCCCGGTCCAGCCCCGGTCCGACCCCGGTCCGGCCCCGGTCCGACCCCGGTCCATCCCCGGTCCAGCCCCGGTCCGACCCCGGTCCGGCCCCGGTCCGACCCCGGTCCATCCCCGGTCCAGCCCCGGTCCGACCCCGGTCCGACCCACCTCTGTAGCCGTCACCTTTAACATCACATTGAGAAGTTTGTTTGTTTGCATTCAGTCATTAATTGATATTATATTTATATTGATATATTATTATATAACTGATTAACGATCATTGACTACAGCGGCAGGAATTACTACTAAAACTACAGAACCTGAACTTATCATCAGCTGCCTGTCTCACTCTAAGACCACCTGTCTCACTCCCAGACCACCTGTCTCACTGTCACACCACCTGTCTCACTCTCAGACCACCTGTCTCACTCTCAGACCACCCGTCTCACTCTAAGACCACCTGTCTCACTCCCAGACCACCTGTCTCACTGTCACACCACCTGTCTCACTCTCAGACCACCCGTCTCACTCTAAAACCACCTGTCTCACTCCCAGACCACCTGTCTCACTGTCACACCACCTGTCTCACTCCCAGACCACCTGTCTCACTTCCAGACCACCTGTCTCACTCTCAGACCACCCGTCTCACTCTAAGGCCACCCGTCTCACTCTAAGACCACCTGTCTCACTCTCAGACCACCTTTCTCACTGTCACACCACCTGTCTCACTCTCAGACCACCCGTCTCACTCTAAGACCACCCGTCTCTAAGACCACCTGTCTCACTCCCAGACCACCTGTCTCACTGTCACACCACCTGTCTCACTTCCAGACCACCTGTCTCACTCCCAGACCACCTGTCTCACTGTCACACCACCTGTCTCACTGTCACACCACCTGTCTCACTGTCACACCATCTGTCTCACTCCCAGACCACCTGTCTCTCCCAGACCACCTGTCTCACTGTCACACCACCTGTCTCACTCTAAGACCACCTGTCTCACTCTAAGACCACCTGTCTCACTCCCAGACCACCTGTCTCACTGTCACACCACCTGTCTCTCTGTCACACCACCTGTCTCACTCCCAGACCACCTGTCTCTCTGTCACACCACCTGTCTCACTCCCAGACCACCTGTCTCTCTCTCAGTCGACAGTCCTGGTCCCACACGTGTTTGAGGATGATGAGAGCATGTTTTGGGATACATCACCACGGTAACCGCTAGTGATACTACAGTCTATTGGAAACAGTTGTGTTTCCATGGTGACACTAAAGGAGAAGAGAGGAGGAGAGTAAACGAGAGGAACAGGAGGAGGAGGCTAATTGTGGTTTGTTTTAACCAATCGGGGTGGTTAGGGTGTGTTTTACGTCTACAGCTCTGCAGAGAGAGAGAGAGACAGAGAGAGAGAGGAGGATAATAGAAGGTTCAAAGCTACTTGACTAATAGTTCAGCCTCTCTCGCTCTATTATTCTCTCTATTATTCTCTCTCTCCGTCTGCAAACTGAAACAAGTCAATTTCACCCCTCACTAACACTGTGTGTGTGTGTGTGTGTGTGTGTGTGTGTTACAGTGTGTGTTTCTGTGTGTGTGTGTGTGTGTGTGTGTTACAGTGTGTGTTTCTGTGTGTGTGTGTGTGTGTGTGTGTGTTACAGTGTGTGTTTCTGTGTGTGTGTGTGTGTGTGTGTGTGTTACAGTGTGTGTTTCTGTGTGTGTGTGTGTGTGTGTGTGTGTGTGTGTGTTACAGTGTGTGTTTCTGTGTGTGTGTGTGTGTGTGTGTGTGACCAGCAGTCATTTAAAACAATGATGAACTGACGAGAGAAAGAAAACAGGAAATGATGAAATGTTTCATCACAACTCAGTCAGGAATTATTCTGTTACAACCTCTTCTGATCCTGATCCAGGTCTGGTTCCTGATCCAGGTCTGGTTCCTGATCCTGATCCAGGTCTATTTCCTGATCCTGATCCAGGTCTAGTTTCTGATCCAGGTCTAGTGTCTGATCCAGGTCTAGTGTCTGATCCAGGTCTAGTGTCTGATCCAGGTCTAGTGTGTGTGTGTGTGTGTTACAGTGTGTGTTTCTGTGTGTGTGTGTGTGTGTGTGTGTGTTACAGTGTGTGTTTCTGTGTGTGTGTGTGTGTGTGTGTGTGTTACAGTGTGTGTTTCTGTGTGTGTGTGTGTGTGTGTGTGTTACAGTGTGTGTTTCTGTGTGTGTGTGTGTGTGTGTGTGTGTGTGTGTTACAGTGTGTGTTTCTGTGTGTGTGTGTGTGTGTGTGTGTGTGTGTGTGTGTTACAGTGTGTGTTTCTGTGTGTGTGTGTGTGTGTGTGTGTGTGTGTTACAGTGTGTGTTTCTGTGTGTGTGTGTGTGTGTGTGTGTGTTACAGTGTGTGTTTCTGTGTGTGTGTGTGTGTGTGTGTGTGTTACAGTGTGTGTTTCTGTGTGTGTGTGTGTGTGTGTGTGTGTGTGTGTTACAGTGTGTGTTTCTGTGTGTGTGTGTGTGTGTGTGTGTGTGTGTTACAGTGTGTGTTTCTGTGTGTGTGTGTGTGTGTGTGTGTGTGTGTGTTACAGTGTGTGTTTCTGTGTGTGTGTGTGTGTGTGTGTGTGTGACCAGCAGTCATTTAAAACAATGATGAACTGACGAGAGAAAGAAAACAGGAAATGATGAAATGTTTCATCACAACTCAGTCAGGAATTATTCTGTTACAACCTCTTCTGATCCTGATCCAGGTCTGGTTCCTGATCCAGGTCTGGTTCCTGATCCTGATCCAGGTCTATTTCCTGATCCTGATCCAGGTCTAGTTTCTGATCCAGGTCTAGTGTCTGATCCAGGTCTAGTGTCTGATCCAGGTCTAGTGTCTGATCCAGGTCTAGTGTCTGATCCAGGTTTAGTTTCTGAGTGTATAAATAATCTCTAATCCATGATCTCTAATCAATAATTTCTAATCAATAATCTGTAATCAATAATCAGTGATCACCTGTCTCAGAGCTCCAGTTTGTCTCCTCTGGTCTCTGAGAGGTCGACGAGTTCAAGGTTCATTAATCAGTTATTTTATTTATTGATTATTATTATTATTAATCTTTGCAGAGCTGCAGGTGGTGCAGCGGTTAGCTCACAGAGTTAGCATGTTCTCCCAGTGTTAGCATGGGTTCACTCCGGTTCTCAGGTTTCCTCCCACAGTCCAAAGACATGCAGGTTAGTGTGGGTTTACTCCGGGTTCTCAGGTTTCCTCCACAGTCCAAAAACATGCAGGTTAACGTGGCTGCAGATTATTGTTGGTTTACTCCGGGTTCTCAGGTTGCCTCCACAGTCCAAAGACATGCAGGTTAGTGTGGGTTTACTCCGGGTTCTCAGGTTTCCTCCACAGTCCAAAAACATGCAGGTTAACGTGGCTGCAGATTATTGTTGGTTTACTCCGGGTTCTCAGGTTGCCTCCACAGTCCAAAGACATGCAGGCTAGTGTGGGTTTACTCCGGGTTCTCAGGTTTCCTCCACAGTCCAAAAACATGCAGGTTAACGTGGCTGCAGATTATTGTTGGTTTACTCCGGGTTCTCAGGTTGCCTCCACAGTCCAAAGACATGCAGGCTAGTGTGGGTTTACTCCGGGTTCTCAGGTTTCCTCCACAGTCCAAAAACATGCAGGTTAGCGTGGCTGCAGGTTATTGTTGGTTTACTCCGGGTTCTCAGGTTTCCATGTAGGTTAGTGTGGGTTTACTCCGGGTTCTCAGGTTTCCTCCACAGTCCAAAGACATGCATGTTAGTGTTGTTTTACTCTGGTTCTCAGGTTTCCTCCCACAGTCCAAAGAGATGCAGGTTAGTGTGGGTCTACTCTGGTTCTCAGGTTTCTTCCCACAGGGCAAAGACGAAGTCCAAGTGTGGGTTTACTTCGGTCCTCAGGTTTCCTCCTACAGTCCAAAGAGATGCAGGTTAGTGTGGGTTTACTCCAGTTCTCAGGATTCCTCCCACAGTCCAAAGACATGCAGGTTAGTGTGGGTTTACTCCGGGTTCTCAGGTTTCCTCCACAGTCCAAAGACATGCAGGTTAGTGTGGGTTTACTCCGGTTCTCAGGTTTCCTCCCACAGTCCAAAGACATGCAGGTTAGTGTGGGTTTACTCCGGGTTCTCAGGTTTCCTCCACAGTCCCCCCTGCGACCCCTAACGGGAGAAGCGGTTGCAGATGATGGATGTTTGCAGAGCTTCAGACTGGATTAATCATAATAATCATTATTATTATGATTATTGTTATTATTATAATAGAAATAAATCCGGTCCGTTATATAAATTGTAAAACAACACATATTTTTCGGGTATTGATTATTGATTTGACTACTTCAGCTCTGGGCTTACACACTCACACACTCTCACACACACACACACGCACACACACACACTTAACAGGGAGGCGGCTCTTTGATCTGAGAGCAGCTCCGTTTACCGGAGCTTTAATCGGTTTGTACCGAGACAGAGAGAGAGAGAGAGAGGAGGGGAGAGAAAGAGGGAGAGAGACTCCGTGACCGGAACGCGGCTCTGCTGCACGGGGCTCCGATACTTCTCTACCTCCGCGGGGAGCCGCATCGTCCGCTGCTGCCGTGACAGTCAGACGGTCTGTCTGTCTCTCTGTCTGTCTCTCTGTCTCTCTGACTGTCTCTCTGTCTCTCTGACTGTCTCTCTGTCTCTCTGACTGTCGGTATTCTAACGTGACGGTAGTTCCCGGTCTCTCCCGGTGTGTTTACTCTGTCACCTCTTACCGGAGGAGGATGATCTGATCCGCCGCTCAGGACGTGACCGGACTGGTTAGAGTCTGAGGAGCAGTTTCTACCGGGACAGAAGCTCCGAGGAGGCTCCGCGGGTCGGTGGGTGACACACACCGGGGATTTCACCCGGTCTTCATCACCTTCATCACCTTCATCATCATCATCATCATCATCAGGACACTGAACTATGAGGACCAGCAGACACACGAGTCTGTTAGTTAGTTAGTAGAACATCTAGTAGAACATCTAGAGGAACATCTAGTAGAACATCTAGAGGAACATCTAGTGGAACAACTAGAGGAACATCTAGTGGAACATCTAGTGGAACAACTAGTGGAACATCTAGTAGAACATCTAGAGGAACATCTAGTGGAACAACTAGTGGAACATCTAGTAGAACATCTAGAGGAACATCTAGTGGAACAACTAGTGGGACATCTAGTGGAACAACTAGAGGAACATCTAGTGGAACATCTAGTGGGACATCTAGTGGAACAACTAGAGGAACATCTAGTGGATCAACTAGTGGAACAACTAGAGGAACATCTAGTTGAACATCTAGAGGAACATTTAGTGGAACATCTAGTGGGACATCTAGTAGAACAACTAGAGGAACATCTAGTGGATCAACTAGTGGAACATCTAGTAGAACATCTAGAGGAACATCTAGTGGATCAACTAGTGGAACAACTAGAGGAACATCTAGTGGATCAACTAGTGGAACAACTAGAGGAACATCTAGTAGAACATCTAGAGGAACATCTAGTGGAACATCTAGTGGGACATCTAGTGGAACAACTAGAGGAACATCTAGTGGATCAACTAGTGGAACATCTAGTAGAACATCTAGAGGAACATCTAGTGGAACAACTAGAGGAACATCTAGTGGAACATCTAGTGGAACATCTAGTGGAACACCTAGAGGAACATCTAGTGGAACAACTAGAGGAACATCTAGTAGAACATCTAGAGGAACATCTAGTGGAACAACTAGTGGAACATCTAGTAGAACATCTAGAGGAACATCTAGTGGATCAACTAGTGGAACATCTAGTAGAACATCTAGTGGAACATCTAGTGGAACACCTAGAGGAACATCTAGTGGATCAACTAGTGGAACATCTAGTAGAACATCTAGTGGAACATCTAGTGGAACACCTAGAGGAACATCTAGGGGAACATCTAGTAGAACATCAGACCTGTTTCAGTGTGTTTATTCGTCTCTAACAGAGAGGATTCTTCTCTTCAGGATTCTGTTGGACTTTGTGCAGTTTAATGATGATCAGATATTGAACGGTTATTAATTGATGAATGTTATTGATCAGACTGATGAGACTGATCAGACTGATGAGTGTTTAAACTCTTCTAATATCTGCTCTCTGTTTTCTTTTCCTTTATTCTTCCTTCATCTCTTCATGTGTGTGCAGTGCATGCTGGGTACTTTATCTTGTTTATTTAAATTCAGCAGGTAACAGTCTGACCCATTAATCTGCTTCTGAGTCCTGATTGGTCTACCTGTCTGTCAGGTGGTGATGTCATCATGATGCTGCCGGTATCCAGGTTCAAAGGTCAGCCGGTCGGCATGGTGACCACAGCAGCACCCTGGCTGTCCTTCAGCAGTGACCCCCCCCCCCCCCCACTGGCTCTGGTTGGCCAGCTGGTCAGCAGCGATGTACCAGGCCACGCCCCCTCTGGTGTTCTACCCCCCCGCTGTGTGGATACCTGAACACACACACCTGATACAGGTAACACACACACACACAAACACACCTGATACAGGTAACACACGTACCTGATACAGGTAACACACCCCCTGGGCGTCCGTCCCCTCCAGGGCGTCCCTCCTGGGCGTCCCTCCCCTCCTGGGCGTCCCTCCTGGGGACTAGTTTGATAGTTTGGTAGTTTGGTGGTTTGGTAGTTTGGTGGTTTGGTAGTTTGGTAGTCTGGTAGTTTGGTGGTTTGGTAGTTTGGTATTTGGGTGGTTTGGTAGTTTGGTAGTTTGATAGTTTGGTAGTTTGGTAGTTTCATAGTTTGGTAGTTTGGTAGTTTGATAGTTTGGTAGTTTGGTAGTTTGATAGTTTGATAGTTTGGTAGTTTGGTAGTTTGATAGTTTGATAGTTTGGTGATTTGGTAGTTTGGTAATTTGATAGTTTGGTAGTTTGATGGTTTGGTGGTTTGGTAGTTTGGTGGTTTGGTATTTTGGTGGTTTGGTGGATTGGTAGTTTGGTATTTGGGTGGTTTGGTAGTTTGGTGGTTTGATAGTTTGGTGGTTTGGTAGTTTGGTAGTCTGGTAGTTTGGTGGTTTGGTAGTTTGGTGGTTTGGTAGTTTGGTAGTCTGGTAGTTTGGTGGTTTGGTAGTTTGGTATTTGGGTGGTTTGGTAGTTTGGTGGTTTGGTAGTTTGGTATTTGGGTGGTTTGGTAGTTTGGTAGTTTGATAGTTTGGTAGTTTGGTAGTTTGATAGTTTGGTAGTTTGGTAGTTTGGTAGTTTGGTAGTTTGATAGTTTGATAGTTTGGTAGTTTGGTAGTTTGATAGTTTGGTAGTTTGGTAGTTTGATAGTTTGGTAGTTTGGTAGTTTGATAGTTTGGTAGTTTGGTAGTTTGATAGTTTGGTAGTTTGATAGTTTGATAGTTTGGTAGTTTGGTAGTTTGATAGTTTGGTAGTTTGGTAGTTTGATAGTTTGGTAGTTTGGTAGTTTGATAGTTTGATAGTTTGGTGATTTGGTAGTTTGGTAATTTGATAGTTTGGTAGTTTGATGGTTTGGTGGTTTGGTAGTTTGGTGGTTTGGTATTTTGGTGGTTTGGTGGATTGGTAGTTTGGTAGTTTGAGTCATCAGCCGTCTGATCTGCGGCGTCTCTACTAGAGTTGATCTTCCTCTGCAGACGGAGATCAGATGAAAGTTTAATGAGGCCTGAAGGCAGCGAGGGAATAATGTCTGTTAATTACATCATCTACAGCTCCGAGCATCAACTCACTGTAACACCAACAGACCGACCTGGAGTCAGTTACACGCAACATGTTACAGACAGTCACTGACCTGGACTCTAGAGTTCCTGTGGTTCTACTGGTTCTTTACGTGACTCTAGAGTTCCTGTGGTTCTTCGGTTCTAAGCAGGTGACTCTAGAGTTCCTGTGGTTCTTCGGTTCTAAGCAGGTGACTCTAGAGTTCCTGTGGTTCTTCGGTTCTAAGCAGGTGACTCTAGAGTTCCTGTGGTTCTTCGGTTCTAAGCAGGTGACTCTAGAGTTCCTGTGGTTCTACTGGTTCTTTATGTTACTCTTTACGTGACTCTAGAGTTCCTGTGATTCTCCGGTTCTTTATGTTACTCTTTACGTGACTCTAGAGTTCCTGTGGTTCTCCGGTTCTAAGTAGGTGACACATGGAGAAGAAACTATCAAATAAAAATGTGGAACATCTACTGTCGTTGTTGTTTCAGTGGGAACGTCCAGCTGTTGAAGTGGTTCCTCTGGTTCCTCCGTTCTATCGCTCTTCACCTCTTCATTCTCCTCATCCTCTCCCCAAGGTACACAAACACACAAACACACACACACACACACACACACACACACTAGCATGATGCTAACATGCTAACATGTTTTACAGGAAGTGGGCGTGTTCCAGCGGAGAGACAAGCCCCTCCTCCTGACCAATCACATCATCCAGAGGCCAGAGGGACCCGCCCCCCGGACATGCCTCCTGCTGTCGTCCTCTCGTCACTCAGGTACGACATCACCTGACGCAGGTGGGCGGAGCCAGAAGCAGCTCTCTGATTGGCCGGGAGATTGAAATCATCCGTCCAATCAGAAGCGAGGCTCCTCTGTTAGCCCCTCCCCCTCCTTCCTGCTCGAGGTCTGTCATGTGACCTGGTGTTTAGTTTACTTCCTCCATGATGGCGTCCAATCAGATCACAGTGTTCTGACCCAGAACAGGTGAGTCAGCTCCAGATGGAGGCGGGGCCTCTCTGGTTCTGGTTCTGGTTCTGGCTCAGCATCATTTCCTGCGGTGACCAATCAGCCAATCAGCTGCCTTCATTCTGCTGCCAGTCAGCTGGAATCAAACCAGCGACTCCTGGAGGCCAGATGTGTTTTTTTGGGGCGACTGCATTCACGTCTGCCACATTGCCATGACAACAGTGGTTATTGCTGGGAGCTGATGGCGACGTGGCTCGCTGCTCACACACACACACACACACACACACACACACGGAGAAGTGCTGTCAGATGTAATATGAAGATGATTGGTCAATTTAGAATCAGCCAGTGGTGCATGATGGGAAATATCTGCTGCTTCAGATCAGAGACGGCAGACGAGTTTCTGTCGTTACGAGTTTATTGAACGACGTTGACGCGTCGAAACAACGACATATCTGGGATCAATAGAGTATTGATCAGTATGGGTATTGATTAGATATCAGTGTGTTATATTTCACAGTGAATGTGCTGCTCAGACGTCACTGAGAGTAAATATGAACTACAGATAGTTAAATGTGGTGTGTGATAAATATGAACCCGAGCAGAGCGTCGTGCTGCGTTCAGCGTCTCTACACAGATGTTCTATTGTGGCTGTGATGCTGCTGTCAACAGATTTAGGTCAGTGTTTCCTGAAAGGAGCAGAACTGTGTGGAGGCGTTCCACATGTTCCACGTTCTCCATGTTCCACGTTCTCTATGTTCCACGTTCTCCATGTTCCACATTCTCCATGTTCCACGTTCCACATGTTCCACGTTCTCCATGTTCCACGTTCTCCATTTTCCACGTTCTCCATGTTCCACATTCTCCGTGTTCCACGTTCTCCATGTTCCACGTTCCACATGTTCCACGTTCTCCATGTTCCACGTTCTCCATGTTCCACGTTCCTCATGTTCCATGTTCCCCATGTTCCACGTTCTCCATGTTCCACGTTCTCCATGTTCCATGTTCTCCATGTTCCACGTTCCTCATGTTCCACATTCCCCATGTTCCACGTTCCCCATGTTCCACTTTCTCCATGTTCCACGTTCCTCATGTTCTGGTAGAATCTTTCAGTGGACGTTCAGGAGCAACAGAGAAACAGAGACTGCTGGTTGAAAGTCAAATAATCTGCTGATGACTGTCTGTTGTTAGAGTCTCACCGTCAGTTGGTACATCAGTCGGTCAGTTGGTACGTTGGTACATCGGTGGGTACGTCGGTCGGTACGTCGGTTGGTACGTTGATTGGTATGTTGATTGGTACGTCAGTTGGTACGTTGATTGGTACGTTTATTGTTACATCGGTTGGTACGTCGGTCGATACGTCGGTCGGTACGTCAGTCGGTACGTCGGTCGGTACATTGATCGGTACGTTGATTGGTACGTTGATTGGTATGTCAGTTGGTACGTTGATTGGTACGTTTATTGGTACGTCGGTCGATACAACGATCGGTACATCGGTCGGTATATCGGTTGGTACGTCGGTTGGTATGTCGGTCACTTTCGTAGTCATTTAGGAGATCCAGACCAACATGTTTCTCTGTGTTCAGGTCGTGTTAGAAGAGACGCAACAAAGACCAGAGACATGGAGCTAGAGGACACCTCCTGCTCCTCCTCCTCCTTCTCCTCCTCCTCTTCCACCTCCTCCTTCTCCTCCTCCTCCTCCTCCATCCCCCTGCACCTCCTCTCTGCGTCTCCTCTCCACCGGCCTCTCCTCGCTGATCCTCCTCCAACAGGTGAGTCAGGTTTCCTCTCCTCATGAGGTAATATCTGGATCAATACAGTGATCAGCAGCAGCGTCTACAGCAGCGTCTGCAGCAGCGTCTGTAGCGTCTGCAGCAGCAGAGTCTTCAGCAGCAGCGTCTGCAGCAGCAGCGTCTGCAGCAGCAGCGTCTATAGCAGCGTCTGCAGCGTCTGCAGCGTCTGCAGCAGCGTCTGCACTAGCGTCTGCAGCAGCAGTGTCTGTAGCAGCGTCTGCACTAGCGTCTGCAGCAGCAGCGTCTATAGCAGCGTCTGCAGCGTCTGCAGCGTCTGTAGCAGCAGCGTCTGCAGCGTCTGCAGCAGCGTCTGCACTAGCGTCTGTAGCAGCAGCGTCTATAGCAGCGTCTGCAGCGTCAGCA
>JAUPFX010000020.1:27867508-27877508 GCA_036937225.1 Sebastes paucispinis | reverse complement strand
CCAGTTCAGGTCCAGTTCAGGTCCAGTCCAGGTCCAATCCAGGTCCAGTGGTGTTGATGGAGTCGTAGTGATCAGTGACTGATTGATAACTAATCAATTAATGTATAATAATCAATAATCAGTGTTTGTTTCTGTCAGGAGTTTAAATAAAGTTTTATTTCTTGTGTCATCAGAGAAGCGAGTGATGAGCGGAGGTAAAGTTTCTCTACTGCTGAGGACGGAGAGAGAGATGGAGGACAACAAACAGGTGAGTTACTGTTTAGACTCAGGTCATGTGACTCATATAGCTGCTGGAGGCGGAGCTAGTTAGAGACGGAGCTAGTTAGAGGCAGAGCTAGTTAGAGGCGGAGCTAGTTAGAGGCGGAGCTAGTTAGAGGCGGAGCTAGTTAGAGACGGAGCAAGTTAGAGGCGGAGCTAGTTAGAGGCGGAGCTAGTTAGAGGCGGAGCAAGTTAGAGGCGGAGCTAGTTAGAGACGGAGAAAGTTAGAGGCGGAGCTAGTTAGAGACGGAGCTAGTTAGAGACGAAGCAAGTTAGAGACGGAGCTAGTTAGAGGCGGAGCTAGTTAGATACGGAGCTAGTTAGAGACGGAGCTAGTTAAAAGCGGAGCAAGTTAGAGACGGAGAAAGTTAGAGACGGAGCTAGTTAGAGACGGAGCTAGTTAGAGACGGAGCAAGTTAGAGGCGGAGCAAGTTAGAGACGGAGCTAGTTAGAGACGGAGCAAGTTAGAGGCGGAGCAAGTGAGAGGCGGAGCTAGTTAGAGACGGAGCTAGTTAGAGACGGAGCAAGTTAGAGGCGGAGCAAGTGAGAGGCGGAGCTAGTTAGAGACGGAGCTAGTTAGATGTGGAGCTAGTTAGATGTGGAGCTAGTTAGATGTGGAGCTAGTGTCGTATCTTTCCTGCGACAGTGCTGTTGAAGTGATGAGGAAGGATGCTCCGCGGACACTGTTCTTGCTGGTATAATAGAGTTTATTACAAACAAGCAACAAATGTCATAACGGACGTCTAGAACGTCCGGAGGTCTCAAGTCAAATCTGAAAGTCCCGCACTTCGGGGCTCTCGCGCCTCCTTATATCGGGTTCATGTCATGCAACATCTGAGCTGAGCGTATGACCATGTATGGCTCCTTTGTCCTACATGTTCGTCTTTCAGCCCCTGGTCAAATGTATGACCATATTCTCCACGTATGCTTCTTACACATATGTTTATCTTTAGGGGCCTCTCGGTCTTGTGCAAGACTTGAAAATATACCACACTAGTTAAAGGCGGAGCTAGTTAGATGTGGAGCTAGTTAGATGTGGAGCTAGTTAGATGTGGAGCTAGTTAGAGACGGAGCTAGTTAGAGACGGAGCTAGTTAGAGACGGAGCTAGTTAGAGGCGGAGCTAGTTAGAGACGGAGCTAGTTAGAGACGGAGCTAGTTAGATGTGGAGCTAGTTAGAGACGGAGCTAGTTAGATGTGGAGCTAGTTAGAGACGGAGCTAGTTAGATGTGGAGGTAGTTAGATGTGGAGCTAGTTAGAGGCGGAGCTAGTTAGAGACGGAGCTAGTTAGAGACGGAGCTAGTTAGATGTGGAGCTAGTTAGAGACGGAGCTAGTTAGATGTGGAGCTAGTTAGAGACGGAGCTAGTTAGATGTGGAGGTAGTTAGAGACGGAGCTAGTTAGATGTGGAGCTAGTTAGAGGTGGAGGTAGTTAGAAGTTAGGGTTGATCAATATTGTAATACTCTGATCAGGTTACTGATTGATCGTTCTCAGATCAGATTCAGATGTACATGTGTTTCCTGTGTGTGTGTGTGTGTGTGTGTGTGTGTGTTTCCTGTGTGTGTGTGTGTGTGTTGCAGTGTGTAGGTGAGGACAGAGAAGAGGAGGAGGGAAGTGAAGGAGAAAGGAAAGACAAACGTCCTGTCGCCTCCACCCCTGTCCCGGGGTCGCCATGGTAACTGTTGCTCTGTCACACACAAACACACACACACACACACACACACACTCCTCTGAACATGTGTGTGCGTGTGTGTATGTGTGTACAGGTGTGTGGTGTGGACCGGGGACGACCGCGTCTTCTTCTTCAATCCCACAATACACCTGTCTGTCTGGGAGAGACCGGGGGAGCTGATAGGTCGAGATATCAGCCGCATCATCGAGGACCCGCCCCACAAGAGGAAGAAGATGACATATGCTGGTCTGACACCTCACCTGTCTGTTATCTCACCTGTCACCTCACCTGTCTGTCAACTCACCTGTCTGTTATCTCACCTGTCACCTTACCTGTCTGTCACCTCACCTGTCTGTCAACTCACCTGTCTGTCATCTCACCTGTCTGTCATCTCACCTGTCTGTAAACTCACCTGTCTGTTATCTCACCTGTCTGTCATCTCACCTGTCTGTCACCTCACCTATCACCTCACCTGTCTGTCACCTCACCTGTCTGTTATCTCACCTGTCACCTCACCTGTCTGTCACCTCACCTGTCTGTCATCTCACCTGTCTGTCATCTCACCTGTCACCTTACCTGTCTGTCACCTCACCTGTCTGTCAACTCACCTGTCTGTCATCTCACCTGTCTGTCATCTCACCTGTCTGTAAACTCACCTGTCTGTTATCTCACCTGTCTGTCATCTCACCTGTCTGTCACCTCACCTATCACCTCACCTGTCTGTCACCTCACCTGTCTGTTATCTCACCTGTCACCTCACCTGTCTGTCACCTCACCTGTCTGTCATCTCACCTGTCTGTCATCTCACCTGTCACCTCACCTCACCTGTCTGTCACCTCACCTGTCTGTCATCTCACCTGTCTGTCATCTCACCTGTCTGTCATCTCACCTGTCACCTCACCTCACCTGTCTGTCACCTCACCTGTCTGTCATCTCACATGTCTGTTATCTCACCTGTCTGTCATCTCACCTGTCACCTCACCTCACCTGTCTGTCATCTCACCTGTCTAACTCTGACTCTTTGTCTGTTTCTCACAGACAGCAGCTGTCAGTCACCTGGTCTCCATGGTAACAATGAAGATAAAGATGATGAACATGACCACACCTCCAAAAGAAACAGGTGAATCTGATCAAGCCAATCAGAGGGCAGAACAGAAACCAGGTCAAAGGGTTCTGAGCTGATGATGTCATCATCACGGAGGGATATGATTGGTCACATGTTGAGTTCAAGATTCTCTGTCGCTGCGTAAAATAACCACACCTGTCTGTCCACCTGTCTGTCTACCTGTCTGTCTCTCTGTCCACCTGTCTGTCTACCTGTCTACCTGTCTGTCTCTCTGTCCACCTGTCTGTCTACCTGTCTGTCTGTCTTCCTTTCTGTCTACCTGTCTGTCTACTTGTCTGTCTACCTGTCTATCTGTCTGTCTGTCTGTCTCTCTTGTCTACCTGTCTGTCTGTCTACCTGTCTGTCTATCTGTCTGTCTGTCTACCTGTCTGTCTACCTGTCTGTCTGTCTACCTGTCTGTCTATCTGTCTGTCTGTCTACCTGTCTGTCTACCTGTCTGTCTACCTGTCTGTCTCTCTCCAGACTAGAGGAGTCGATGTCTCTCGTCCCTCATCCAGGAGAAGTTCAGCTCCTCCCCCTGGAGCTTCGTATCGCTCATTTTAGGGAAATGATGCTGGAGAGAGGGGTAATACACTATTATACACACACACATATATATACGTATATATATATACGTATATATATATACGTATATATATATAGAGAGAGGGGTTATACACTATTATACACACACACATATATATATATATATAGAGAGAGAGAGAGAGAGGGGTAATACACTATTATACACACATATATATATATATATATAGAGAGAGAGAGGGGTAATACACTATTATATATATATATAGTATATATATATACGTATATATATATAGAGAGAGAGAGAGAAGGGTAATACACTATTATACACACATATATATATATATATAGAGAGAGAGAGAGGGGTAATACACTATTATACACATATATATATATAGAGAGAGAGGGGTATTACACTATTATACACATATATATATATATATAGAGAGAGAGGGGTAATGCACTATTATACACATATATATATATATAGAGAGAGGGGTTATACACTATTATACACATATATATATAGAGAGAGAGGGGTAATACACTATTATACACATATATATATATAGAGAGAGAGGGGTAATACACTATTATACACATATTTATATATATGTATATATATATATACTATATATACATATATAGAGAGAGGGGTATTACACTATTATATACATATATATATATAGAGAGAGAGGGGTAATACACTATTATACACATATATATATATATAGAGAGAGGGGTTATACACTATTATACACATATATATATAGAGAGAGAGGGGTAACACACTATTATACACATATATATATAGAGAGAGGGGTTATACACTATTATACACATATATATATATATATATATATATAGAGAGAGAGAGAGGGGTTATACACTATTACACATATATATATATAGAGAGAGGGGTAATACACTATTATACACATATATATATAGAGAGGGAGGGGTTATACACTATTATACTATACACACATATATATATATATATATATAGAGAGGGGTTATACACTATTATACACATATATATATATATAGAGAGAGAGAGGGGTTATACACTATTATACACATATATATATATATATATATATATAGAGAGAGAGAGAGGGGTTATACACTATTATACACATATATATATATAGAGAGAGAGGGGTTATACACTATTATACACATATATATATATAGAGAGCGAGAGAGAGGGGTTATACACTATTATACACATATATATAGAGAGAGAGAGGGGTAATACACTATTATACACATATATATATATAGAGAGAGAGGGGTTAAACACTATTATACACATATATATATATATATATATATATAGAGAGAGAGAGAGGGGTTATACACTATTACACATATATATATATAGAGAGAGGGGTAATACACTATTATACACATATATATATAGAGAGGGAGGGGTTATACACTATTATACTATACACACATATATATATATATATAGAGAGGGGTTATACACTATTATACACATATATATATATATAGAGAGAGAGAGGGGTTATACACTATTATACACATATATATATATATATATAGAGAGAGAGGGGTAATACACTAATATACACACATATATATTTATGTATATTATATAGATAAATCCCAGTATGAAATAGAGTGTACTGATAGTAAAGGTGTACTAATAGTAAATGTGTACTAATAGTAAAGGTGTACTAATAGTAAGGTGTATTAATAGTAAGGTGTTCTAATAGTAAGGTGTTCTAATATTAATGTGTACTAATAGTAAAGGTGTACTAATAGTAAAGGTGTACTAATAGTAAGGTGTACTAATAGTAAAGGTGTACTAATAGTAAGGTGTTCTAATAGTAATGTGTACTAATAGTAAAGGTGTACTAATAGTAAAGGTGTACTAATAGTAAGGTGTTCTAATATTAATGTGTACTAATAGTAAAGGTGTGCTAATAGTAAAGGTGTACTAATAGTAAGGTGTTCTAATAGTAAAGGTGTACTAATAGTAAAGGTGTACTAAT
This sequence comes from Sebastes paucispinis, assembly GCA_036937225.1. Taxonomy (NCBI): domain Eukaryota; kingdom Metazoa; phylum Chordata; class Actinopteri; order Perciformes; family Sebastidae; genus Sebastes; species Sebastes paucispinis. The sequence continues at coordinate 27,871,908 of JAUPFX010000020.1, read as the reverse complement.
AGTAATGTGTACTAATGGTAAAGGTGTACTAATAGTAAAGGTGTACTAATAGTAAAGGTGTACTAATAGTAAGGTGTTCTAATATTAATGTGTACTAATAGTAAAGGTGTACTAATAGTAAAGGTGTACTAATAGTAAGGTGTTCTAATAGTAATGTGTACTAATAGTAAAGGTGTACTAATAGTAAAGGTGTACTAATAGTAAGGTGTTCTAATATTAATGTGTACTAATAGTAAGGTGTTCTAATAGTAATGTGTACTAATAGTAAAGGTGTACTAATAGTAAGGTGTTCTAATATTAATGTGTACTAATAGTAAAGGTGTACTAATAGTAAGGTGTTCTAATAGTAAAGGTGTACTAATAGTAAGGTGTTCTAATAGTAAAGGTGTACTAATAGTAAAGGTGTACTAATAGTAATGTGTACTAATAGTAAAGGTGTACTAATAGTAAAGGTGTACTAATAGTAAAGGTGTTTTAATAGTAAGGTGTTCTAATATTAATGTGTACTAATAGTAAAGGTGTACTAATAGTAAAGGTGTACTAATAGTAAGGTGTTCTAATAGTAATGTGTACTAATAGTAAAGGTGTACTAATAGTAAAGGTGTACTAATAGTAAGGTGTTCTAATATTAATGTGTACTAATAGTAAGGTGTTCTAATAGTAATGTGTACTAATAGTAAAGGTGTACTAATAGTAAGGTGTTCTAATATTAATGTGTACTAATAGTAAAGGTGTACTAATAGTAAGGTGTTCTAATAGTAAAGGTGTACTAATAGTAAGGTGTTCTAATAGTAAAGGTGTACTAATAGTAAAGGTGTACTAATAGTAATGTGTACTAATAGTAAAGGTGTACTAATAGTAAAGGTGTACTAATAGTAAAGGTGTTTTAATAGTAAGGTGTTCTAATATTAATGTGTACTAATAGTAAAGGTGTACTAATAGTAAAGGTGTACTAATAGTAAGGTGTTCTAATAGTAATGTGTACTAATAGTAAAGGTGTACTAATAGTAAAGGTGTACTAATAGTAAGGTGTTCTAATATTAATGTGTACTAATAGTAAGGTGTTCTAATAGTAATGTGTACTAATAGTAAAGGTGTACTAATAGTAAGGTGTTCTAATATTAATGTGTACTAATAGTAAAGGTGTACTAATAGTAAGGTGTTCTAATAGTAAAGGTGTACTAATAGTAAGGTGTTCTAATAGTAAAGGTGTACTAATAGTAAAGGTGTACTAATAGTAATGTGTACTAATAGTAAAGGTGTACTAATAGTAAAGGTGTACTAATAGTAAAGGTGTACTAATAGTAAAGGTGTACTAATAGTAAGGTGTTCTAATAGTAAAGGTGTACTAATAGTAAAGGTGTACTAATAGTAATGTGTACTAATAGTAAATGTGTACTAATAGTAAAGGTGTTTTAATAGTAAGGTGTTCTAATATTAATGTGTACTAATAGTAAAGGTGTACTAATAGTAAGGTGTTCTAATAGTAAAGGTGTACTAATAGTAAAGGTGTACTAATAGTAAGGTGTACTAATAGTAAAGGTGTACTAATAGTAAAGGTGTACTAATAGTAAAGGTGTACTAATAGTAAAGGTGTACTAATAGTAAGGTGTTCTAATAGTAAAGGTGTACTAATAGTAAAGGTGTACTAATAGTAATGTGTACTAATAGTAAATGTGTACTAATAGTAAAGGTGTTTTAATAGTAAGGTGTTCTAATATTAATGTGTACTAATAGTAAAGGTGTACTAATAGTAAGGTGTTCTAATAGTAAAGGTGTACTAATAGTAAAGGTGTACTAATAGTAAAGGTGTACTAATAGTAAGGTGTTCTAATATTAATGTGTACTAATAGTAAAGGTGTACTAATAGTAAGGTGTTCTAATAGTAAAGGTGTACTAATAGTAAAGGTGTACTAATAGTAATGTGTACTAATAGTAAATGTGTACTAATAGTAAAGGTGTACTAATAGTAAGGTGTTCTAATATTAATGTGTACTAATAGTAAAGGTGTACTAATAGTAAAGGTGTACTAATAGTAAGGTGTTCTAATAGTAAAGGTGTACTAATAGTAAAGGTGTTTTAATAGTAAAGGTGTGTGTGTCTCTGAGGTGTCGGCGTTCTCCAGCTGGGAGAAGGAGCTCCATAAGATGGTGTTTGACCCGCGCTACCTGCTGCTGACCTCACACCAGAGGAAACAGGTCGCTTCATTCACACTGATGTAGAAACACCTGCTTTCATGATGTCACACCTTTGTGATGTCACTGTGATGTTACTATGTGTGTGTGTGTGTGTGTGTGTGTGTGTGTACAGGTGTTTGATCAGTTCGTGAAGAGCAGGATGAAGGACGAGTACAAAGAGAAAAAGAGTAAACTCCAAAAGGCCAGAGACGAGTTCAGACAGCTGCTGGAGGACACCAACATCACTATCAGGTACATCACCTGAGTCCACCTGCTCACCTGGACCTGCAGGTATCACTCTGAGTCCACCTGCTCACCTGGACTAGCATGTACATCACCTGAGTCCACCTGCTCACCTGGACCAGCAGGTACATCACCTGAGTCCACCTCATCACCTGGACCAGCAGGTACATCACCTGAGTCCACCTGCTCACCTGGACCAGCAGGTATCACTCTGAGTCCAGCTGTTCACCTGGACCAGCAGGTATCACTCTGAGTCCACCTGCTCACCTGGACCAGCAGGTATCACTCTGAGTCCAGCTGCTCACCTGGACCAGCAGGTACATCACCTGAGTCCAGCTCCTCACCTGGACCAGCAGGTACATCACCTGAGTCCACCTCATCACCTGGACCAGCAGGTACATCACCTGAGTCCACCTGCTCACCTGGACCAGCAGGTATCACTCTGAGTCCACCTGCTCACCTGGACCAGCAGGTATCACTCTGAGTCCAGCTGTTCACCTGGACCAGCAGGTATCACTCTGAGTCCAGCTGCTCACCTGGACCAGCAGGTACATCACCTGAGTCCAGCTCCTCACCTGGACCAGCAGGTATCACCTGAGTCCACTTCCTCACCTGGACCAGCAGGTATCACTCTGAGTCCACCTCCTCACCTGGACCAGCAGGTATCACCTGAGTCCACCTCCTCACCTGGACCAGCAGGTATCACTCTGAGTCCACCTCCTCACCTGGACCAGCAGGTATCACCTGAGTCCACCTCCTCACCTGGACCAGCAGGTATCACTCTGAGTCCACCTCCTCACCTGGACCAGCAGGTATCACCTGAGTCCACCTCCTCACCTGGACCAGCAGGTCCAGTCTGAGTCCAGCTCCTGGTTCTGGTTGGATTCTAACCGTCAGGTGTTTCTTGTTTTCTCTCCGCAGGTCGACCTTTAAGGAGTTCTGTGCTCGTTGCCGTGGCGACCGGCGCTTCGACGCCCTCAGCAGGAAGAAGGAACAGGAAGTGCTCTTTCATCATTACATCACTTCCTTAAAGAAAGGAGACAAGGAGAACGGAGCCCGACTGAGGAAGATGAGATGAGTCTCAGAACCCTACAGAACCATCTAGAACCTTCGTAGAACTCATCCAGGACCTTCCAGACCCTTCCAGACCCTTAACCTCCCAGGACCTCGTGTTGCACCACGCTGAGCACATCCTGTTCTGGCTCCCAGTGCTGAGTCCTGGTTCCAAACTGAGGGTTCCTCTGAGACCAGAAAGAACCACAGAGACTAGACTAATAATAAGAGTATTATTAATAATATTATTATTATTATATTATACTGTATATTTTATTATTTATAATTATACATTATATTATATTATATGAATATCAACAATATACATCTGCTACCCGTCCAGCGGTGTCGGTGTCTTCAGGTGGTCTCGGTGTCTTCAGGTGGTCTCGGTGTCTTCAGGTGGTCTTCAAGTGGTCTCGGTGTCTTCAGGTGGTCTCGGTGTCTTCAGGTGGTCTCGGTGTCTTCAGGTGGTCTCAGTGGTCTCGGTGGACTGAGCCAGGACCAGGTCCATGTTCTGAACACCAGTTTCAATTATTCACTTACTTTGGTTCCGTCTCTAAATACTACAATACCCATGAGCCTCAGCTACTGTTGCACTGGAGAAGAAGGCAGTCAGAGAGGTGTGAAGCTCAGTGAAATGCATCATGGGAGTCGTAGTTCCTTCAGTTTTTATGACTTTGTATCAAAGAAGCAGATCTTTTCTAACTCAGTTGTTCGTCTCGTGTTTCATGTTGATCAGCTGTCGATGGTCCTCAAAGGACGATCTGACTGGCCGAGCCGGGAGCAGAACGCCCTCCCCTCCCCCCATGTCTACCGTGTGTTTTTATATGTTTGTTATCAGGATGCTGCTGTAAACGTGATGTAACCCCCCCCCCACCACGGTGAGCTGTGATTGGACAGATGTTGTGTCCTGATGTTCTGATTGGA
>JAUPFX010000020.1:27845008-27862508 GCA_036937225.1 Sebastes paucispinis | reverse complement strand
GATGTGATGATGATGTGATGATGTGATGACGCTGTGATGATGATGTGATGATGCTGTGATGATGATGTGATGATGATGTGATGATGTGATGATGCTGTGATGATGATGTGATGATGCTGTGATGATGATGTGATGATGATGTGATGATGCTGTGATGATGATGTGATGATGATGTGATGATGCTGTGATGATGATGTGATGATGATGATGTGATGATGTGATGATGATGATGTGATGATGTGATGATGTGATGATGTGATGATGATGTGATGATGCTGTGATGATGATGATGATGTGATGATGTGATGATGATGTGATGATGATGTGATGATGATGATGTGATGATGTGATGATGATGTGATGATGTGATGACGCTGTGATGATGATGTGATGATGATGATGTGATGATGTGATGATGATGTGATGATGATGTGATGATGTGATGATGATGATGTGATGATGTGATGATGATGTGATGATGTGATGACGCTGTGATGATGATGTGATGATGCTGTGATGATGATGTGATGATGATGTGATGATGTGATGATGCTGTGATGATGATGTGATGATGCTGTGATGATGATGTGATGATGATGTGATGATGCTGTGATGATGATGTGATGATGATGATGTGATGATGTGATGATGTGATGATGATGTGATGATGATGATGTGATGATGTGATGATGATGTGATGATGTGATGATGATGTGATGATGCTGTGATGATGATGTGATGATGATGATGTGATGATGTGATGATGATGTGATGATGATGTGATGATGATGATGTGATGATGTGATGATGATGTGATGATGTGATGACGCTGTGATGATGATGTGATGATGATGTAATGATGATGATGTGATGATGATGTGATGATGCTTTGATGATGATGTGATGATGATGATGTGATGATGATGTGATGATGATGATGTGATGATGATGTGATGATGATGTGATGATGATGATGTGATGATGATGTGATGATGCTTTGATGATGATGTGATGATGATGTGATGATGCTGTGATGATGATGATGTGATGATGATGATGTGATGATGATGATGTGATGATGATGATGTGATGATGTGATGATGATGTGATGATGATGTGATGATGTGATGATGTGATGATGATGTGATGATGTGATGATGATGTGATGATGTGATGATGTGATGATGTGATGATGTGATGATGATGTGATGATGATGTGATGATGATGTGATGATGCTTTGATGATGATGTGATGATGATGTGATGATGATGATGTGATGATGATGATGTGATGATGATGATGTGATGATGCTGTGATGATGATGATGTGATGATGATGATGTGATGATGATGATGTGATGATGATGTGATGATGCTGTGATGATGATGTGATGATGTGATGTGATGATGCTGTGATGATGATGTGATGATGCTGTGATGATGATGTGATGATGTGATGTGATGATGCTGTGATGATGTGATGATGATGATGTGATGATGTGATGATGATGTGATGATGTGATGACGCTGTGATGATGTGATGATGATGTGATGATGTGATGATGCTGTGATGATGATGATGTGATGATGATGATGTGATGATGATGTGATGATGTGATGTGATGATGCTGTGATGATGATGATGTGATGATGTGATGATGATGATGATGATGATGATGTGATGATGTGATGATGTGATGATGATGTGATGATGATGTGATGATGTGATGTGATGATGCTGTGATGATGATGTGATGATGATGATGTGATGATGATGTGATGATGATGTGATGATGATGATGTGATGATGCTGTGATGATGATGATGTGATGATGATGTGATGATGCTGTGATGATGCTGTGATGATGATGTGATGATGATGTGATGATGATGTGATGATGCTGTGATGATGTGATGATGCTGTGATGATGATGATGTGATGATGATGTGATGATGCTGTGATAATGCTGTGATGATGTGATGATGCTGTGATGATGATGATGATGTGATGATGATGTGATGATGATGTGATGATGTGATGATGATGATGTGATGATGCTGTGATGATGTGATGATGCTGTGATGATGTGATGATGCTGTGATGATGATGTGATGATGATGATGTGATGATGATGTGATGATGATGTGATGATGATGTGATGATGATGATGTGATGATGATGATGTGATGACGATGTGATGATGATGATGTGATGATGATGTGATGATGATGTGATGATGATGATGTGATGATGATGATGTGATGATGTGATGATGATGTGATGATGTGATGATGTGATGATGTGATGATGATGTGATGATGATGTGATGATGATGTGATGATGATGATGTGATGATGTGATGATGATGTGATGATGTGATGATGATGTGATGATGTGATGATGATGTGATGATGATGTGATGATGCTTTGATGATGATGTGATGATGATGTGATGATGATGATGTGATGATGATGATGTGATGATGATGTGATGATGATGTGATGATGCTGTGATGATGATGTGATGATGTGATGTGATGATGCTGTGATGATGCTGTGATGATGATGTGATGATGTGATGTGATGATGCTGTGATGATGATGATGTGATGATGATGATGTGATGATGTGATGTGATGATGCTGTGATGATGATGATGTGATGATGATGATGTGATGATGTGATGATGTGATGACGCTGTGATGATGTGATGATGATGTGATGATGCTGTGATGATGATGATGTGATGATGATGATGTGATGATGATGTGATGATGTGATGTGATGATGCTGTGATGATGATGTGATGATGATGATGTGATGATGTGATGATGTGATGATGATGTGATGATGATGCTGTGATGATGATGTGATGATGATGATGTGATGATGTGATGATGTGATGATGATGTGATGATGATGTGATGATGATGTGATGATGTGATGTGATGATGCTGTGATGATGATGTGATGATGATGATGTGATGATGATGTGATGATGATGATGTGATGATGTGATGATGATGTGATGATGTGATGACGCTGTGATTATGATGTGATGATGCTGTGATGATGATGTGATGATGATGTGATGATGTGATGATGCTGTGATGATGATGTGATGATGCTGTGATGATGATGTGATGATGATCTGATGATGCTGTGATGATGATGTGATGATGATGATGTGATGATGTGATGATGTGATGATGATGTGATGATGATGTGATGATGATGATGTGATGATGTGATGATGTGATGATGATGTGATGATGTGATGATGATGTGATGATGCTGTGATGATGTGATGATGATGTGATGATGTGATGATGATGTGATGATGCTGTGATGATGATGTGATGATGATGATGTGATGATGTGATGATGATGTGATGATGATGTGATGATGTGATGATGATGTGATGATGTGATGACGCTGTTGATGATGATGTGATGATGATGTGATGATGATGTGATGATGATGATGTGATGATGATGTGATGATGCTGTGATGATGATGTGATGATGATGTGATGATGATGATGTGATGATGATGTGATGATGCTGTGATGATGTGATGATGCTGTGATGATGATGATGTGATGATGATGTGATGATGATGTGATGATGATGATGTGATGATGCTGTGATGATGATGATGTGATGATGCTGTGATGATGTGATGATGATGTGATGATGATGTGATGATGCTGTGATGATGTGATGATGCTGTGATGATGTGATGATGCTGTGATGATGATGTGATGATGATGATGTGATGATGATGTGATGATGATGTGATGATGATGTGATGATGCTTTGATGATGATGTGATGATGATGATGTGATGATGATGTGATGATGCTGTGATGATGATGATGTGATGATGATGATGTGATGATGATGATGTGATGATGATGTGATGATGCTGTGATGATGATGTGATGATGTGATGTGATGATGCTGTGATGATGATGATGTGATGATGTGATGATGATGTGATGATGTGATGACGCTGTGATGATGTGATGATGATGTGATGATGTGATGATGCTGTGATGATGATGATGTGATGATGATGATGTGATGATGATGTGATGATGATGTGATGATGCTGTGATGATGATGTGATGATGATGTGATGATGATGTGATGATGATGTGATGATGTGATGATGCTGTGATGATGATGTGATGATGATGTGATGATGTGATGATGCTGTGATGATGATGTGATGATGATGTGATGATGATGATGATGATGATGTGATGATGTGATGATGATGTGATGATGATGATGTGATGATGATGTGATGATGATGTGATGATGATGTGATGATGATGATGTGATGATGATGTGATGATGATGTGATGATGATGATGATGTGATGATGATGATGTGATGATGATGTGATGATGATGTGATGATGATGATGTGATGATGATGTGATGATGATGTGATGATGATGTGATGATGATGATGTGATGATGATGTGATGATGATGTGATGATGATGTGATGATGATGATGTGATGATGATGTGATGATGATGTGATGATGATGATGTGATGATGATGATGTGATGATGATGTGATGATGATGTGATGATGATGATGTGATGATGATGATGTGATGATGATGTGATGATGATGTGATGATGATGATGTGATGATGATGTGATGATGTGATGATGCTGTGATGATGATGATGTGATGATGATGATGTGATGATGATGTGATGATGATGTGATGATGATGTGATGATGATGTGATGATGATGTGATGATGATGTGATGATGTGATGATGCTGTGATGATGATGTGTGATGATGTGATGATGTGATAATGCTGTGATGATGATGTGATTGATGATGTGATGATGATGATGATGATGATGTGATGATGTGATGATGATGTGATGATGATGATGTGATGATGATGTGATGATGATGTGATGATGATGTGATGATGATGATGATGATGATGATGTGATGATGATGTGATGATGATGATGATGTGATGATGATGATGTGATGATGATGTGATGATGATGTGATGATGATGATGTGATGATGATGTGATGATGATGTGATGATGATGTGATGATGATGATGTGATGATGATGTGATGATGATGTGATGATGATGTGATGATGATGTGATGATGATGATGTGATGATGATGTGATGATGATGTGATGATGATGATGTGATGATGATGATGTGATGATGATGTGATGATGATGTGATGATGATGATGTGATGATGATGATGTGATGATGATGTGATGATGATGTGATGATGATGATGTGATGATGATGTGATGATGATGTGATGATGATGATGTGATGATGATGTGATGATGATGATGTGATGATGATATGATGATGATGTGATGATGATGATGTGATGATGATGTGATGATGATGTGATGATGATGTGATGATGATGATGTGATGATGATGTGATGATGATGATGTGATGATGATGTGATGATGATGATGTGATGATGATGTGATGATGATGTGATGATGATGTGATGATGATGTGATGATGATGATGTGATGATGATGTGATGATGATGTGATGATGATGATGTGATGATGATGTGATGATGATGTTGTGATGATGATGTGATGATGATGTGATAATGATGGTGGTGATGATGATGTGATGATGATGTGATGATGATGATGTGATGATGATGTGATGATGATGTGATGATGATGTGATGATGATGATGTGATGATGATGTGATGATGATGTGATGATGATGTGATGATGATGATGTGATGATGATGTGATGATGATGATGATGTGATGATGTGATGATGATGATGTGATGATGTGTTGATGATGATGTGATGATGATGTGATGATGATGTGATGATGATGTGATGATGTGATGATGATGTGATGATGCTTTGATGATGATGATGTGATGATGATGTGATGATGATGTGATGATGATGTGATGATGATGTAGATGATGTGATGATGCTGTGATGATGATGTGATGATGATGTGATGATGATGATGATGATGATGTGATGATGTGATGATGATGTGATGATGATGATGTGATGATGATGTGATGATGATGTGATGATGATGTGATGATGATGATGTGATGATGATGTGATGATGATGTGATGATGATGATGTGATGATGATGATGTGATGATGATGTGATGATGATGTGATGATGATGATGTGATGATGATGTGATGATGATGTGATGATGATGATGTGATGATGATGTGATGATGATGTGATGATGCTGTGATGATGTGATGATGATGTGATGATGTGATGATGATGTGATGATGCTGTGATGATGATGTGATGATGATGATGTGATGATGTGATGATGATGTGATGATGATGTGATGATGTGATGATGATGTGATGATGTGATGACGCTGTGATGATGATGTGATGATGATGTGATGATGATGTGATGATGATGATGTGATGATGATGTGATGATGCTTTGATGATGATGTGATGATGATGTGATGATGATGATGTGATGATGATGTGATGATGCTGTGATGATGTGATGATGCTGTGATGATGATGATGTGATGATGATGTGATGATGATGTGATGATGATGATGTGATGATGCTGTGATGATGATGATGTGATGATGTGTGATGATGTGATGATGATGTGATGATGATGTGATGATGCTGTGATGATGTGATGATGCTGATGTGATGATGTGATGATGCTGTGATGATGATGTGATGATGATGATGTGAGATGATGATGATGATGATGTGATGATGATGTGATGATGTTGATGATGATGTGATGATGATGATGTGATGATGATGTGATGATGCTGTGATGATGATGATGTGATGATGATGATGTGATGATGATGATGTGATGATGATGTGATGATGCTGTGATGATGATGTGATGAGTGATGTGATGATGCTGTGATGATGATGATGTGATGATGTGATGATGATGTGATGATGTGATGACGCTGTGATGATGTGATGATGATGTGATGATGTGATGATGCTGTGATGATGATGATGATGATGATGTGATGATGATGTGATGATGATGTGATGATGATGTGATGATGCTGTGATGATGATTGGATGATGATGTGATGATGATGTGATGATGATGTGATGATGTGATGATGCTGTGATGATGATGTGATGATGATGTGATGATGTGATGATGCTGTGATGATGATGTTGATGATGATGTGATGATTGATGATGATGATGATGTGATGATGTGATGATGATGTGATGATGATGATGTGGATGATGATGTGATGATGATGACGCTGTGATGATGTGATGATGATGTGATGATGTGATGATGCTGTGATGATGATGATGTGATGATGATGATGTGATGATGATGTGATGATTGTGATGATGTGATGATGATGTGATGATGATGTGATGATGATGTGATGATGTGATGATGCTGTGATGATGATGTGATGATGATGTGATGATGTGATGATGCTGTGATGATGATGTGATGATGATGTGATGATGATGATGATGATGATGTGATGATGTGATGATGATGTGATGATGATGATGTGATGATGATGTGATGATGATGTGATGATGATGTGATGATGATGATGTGATGATGATGTGATGATGATGATGTGATGATGATGATGTGATGATGATGTTGATGATGATGTGAGTGATGATGATGTGATGATGATGTGATGATGATGATGTGATGATGATGTGATGATGATGTGTGATGATGATGTGTGATGATGATGTGATGATGATGTTGATGATGATGTGATGATGATGTGATGATGATGTGATGATGATGTGATGATGATGTGATGATGATGATGTGATGATGATGTGATGATGATGATGTGATGATGATGTGATGATGATGTGATGATGATGATGTGATGATGATGTGATGATGATGTGATGATGATGTGATGATGATGATGTGATGATTGATGTGATGATGATGATGTGATGATGATGTGATGATGATGATGTGATGATGATGTGATGATGATGTGATGATGATGTGATGATGATGATGTGATGATGATGTGATGATGATGTGATGATGATGATGTGATGATGATGTGATGATGATGATGAGTGATGATGATGTGATGATGATGTGATAATGATGGTGTGATGATGATGTGATGATGATGTGATGATGATGATGTGATGATGATGTGATGATGATGTGATGATGATGTGATGATGATGATGTGATGATGATGTGATGATGATGTGATGATGATGTGATGATGATGATGTGATGATGATGTGATGATGATGATGATGTGATGATGTGATGATGATGATGTGATGATGTGATGATGATGATGTGATGATGATGTGATGATGATGTGATGATGATGTGATGATGTGATGATGATGTGATGATGCTTTGATGATGATGATGTGATGATGATGTGATGATGATGTGATGATGATGTGATGATGATGTGATGATGATGTGATGATGTGATGATGCTGTGATGATGATGTGATGATGATGTGATGATGATGATGATGATGATGTGATGATGTGATGATGATGTGATGATGATGATGTGATGATGATGATGATGATGATGTGATGATGATGTGATGATGATGATGTGATGATGATGTGATGATGATGTGATGATGATGATGTGATGATGATGATGTGATGATGATGTGATGATGATGTGATGATGATGATGTGATGATGATGTGATGATGATGTGATGATGATGTGATGATGATGATGTGATGATGATGTGATGATGATGTGATGATGATGATGTGATGATGATGTGATGATGATGTGATGATGATGATGTGATGATGATGATGTGATGATGATGTGATGATGATGATGTGATGATGATGATGTGATGATGATGATGTGATGATGATGTGATGATGATGTGATGATGATGATGTGATGATGATGTGATGATGATGATGATGATTGATGTGATGATGATGTGATGATGATGATGATGATGATGTTGATGATGATGTGATGATGATGATGTGATTGATGATGTGATGATGATGTGATGATGATGTGATGATGATGTGATGATGATGATGTGATGATGATGTGATGATGATGATTGTGATGATGATGTGATGATGATGATGTGATGATGATGTGATGATGATGTGATGATGATGTGATGATGATGATGTGATGATGATGTGATGATGATGTGATGATGATGATGTGTTGATGATGTGATGATGATGATGTGATGATGATGTGTGATGATGATGTTGATGATGATGGTGGTGATGATGATGTGATGATGATGTGATGATGATGATGTGATGATGATGTGATGATGATGTGATGATGATGATTGATGATGATGATGATGTGATGATGATGTGATGATGATGTGATGATGATGATGTGATGATGATGTGATGATGATGATGATGTGATGATGTGATGATGATGATGTGATGATGTGATGATGATGATGTGATGATGATGTGATGATGATGTGATGATGTTGTGATGATGTGATGATGATGTGATGATGATTGATTGATGATGATGATGTGATGATGATGTGATGATGATGTGATGATGATGATGATGTGATGATGATGTGATGATGATGTGATGATGATGTGATGATGATGATGTGATTGATGCTTTGATGATGATGATTGATGATGTGATGATGATGTGATGATGATGATGTGATGATGATGTGATGATGATGATGTGATGATGCTTGATGATGATGATGTGATGATGATGTGATGATGATGTGATGATGATGATGTGATGATGATGATGTGATGATGATGATGTGATGATGATGTGATGATGCTTTGATGATGATGATGTGATGATGATGTGATGATGATGTGATGATGATGATGTGATGATGATGTGATGATGGTGATGATGATGTGATGATGATGATGTGATGATGATGATGTGATGATGTGATGATGTGATGATGATGATGTGATGATGTGATGATGATGATGTGATGATGTGATGATGATGATGTGATGATGATGTGATGATGATGTGATGATGATGTGATGATGATGATGTGATGATGATGTGATGATGATGTGATGATGATGATGATGTGATGATGATGATGTGATGATGATGTGTGTGATGATGTGATGATGATGTGATGATGATGTGATGATGATGTGATGATGATGATGTGATGTGATGTGATGATGATGTGATGATGATGTTGATGATGATGATGTGATGATGATGTGATGATGATGTGATGATGTGTTGTGATGATGATGTTGTGATTTGATGTTGATGTGATGTGATGATGATGTGTGTGATGATGATGTGATGATGATGTGTGATGATGTGATGATGTGGATGTGATGATGTGTGATGATGTGATGATGTTGTGGATGATGATGTGATGTGTGTTGATGATGATGTGATGATGATGTGATGATGCTGTGATGATGATGTGTGATGATGTGATGATGATGTGATGGATGTGTGATGTGATGTGTGTGTGATGATGTGATGTTGATGTGATGATGTGATATGCTGTGATGATGATGTGATGATGATGTGATGATGATGATGATGATGATGTGATGATGTGATGATGATGTGATGATGATGATGTGATGATGTTGTGATGATGATGTGATGATGTGTGATGATGTGATGTGATGATGATGTGATGATGATGTGATGTGATGATGTGTGATGATGATGTGATGATGATGTGATGATGATGTGATGTGATGATGTGATGTGATGTGATGATGATGTGATGATGATGTGATGATGATGATGTGATGATGATGTGATGTGATGTGATGATGATGTGATGATGATGTGATGATGATGATGTGATGATGATGTGATGATGATGTGATGATGATTGTGTGATGATGATGTGATGATGATGTGATGATGATGTGATGATGATGATGTGATGATGATGATGTGTGATGATTGATGTGATGATGATGTGATGATGATGATGTGATGATGATGTGATGATGATGTGATGATGATGATGTGATGATGATGTGATGATGATGATGTGATGATGATGTGATGATGTGTGATGATGATGATGTGATGATGATGTGATGATGATGTGATGATGATGTGATGATGATGATGTGATGATGATGTGATGATGATGATGTGATGATGATGTGATGATGTGATGTGATGATGATGTTGATGATGATGTGATGTGATGTGATGATGATGTGATGATGATGATGTGATGATGATGTGATGATGATGTGATGATGTGATGTGATGATGATGTGATGATGATGATGTGATGGATGATGTGATATGATGGTGGTGATGATGATGTGATGATGATGTGATGTGATGATGTGATGATGATGTGATGATGATGTGATGATGATGTGATGATGATGATGTGATGATGATGTGATGATGATGTGATGATGTGTGATGATGATGATGTGATGATGATGTGATGATGATGATGATGTGATGATGTGATGATGATGATGTGATGATGTTGATGATGATGATGTGATGATGATGTGATGATGATGTGATGATGATGTGATGATGATGATGATGATGTGTGATGATGTGATGATGATGATGTGATGATGATGTGATGATGATGTGTGATGATGATGTGATGATGATGTGATGATGATGTGATGATGATGTGATGATGATGTGATGATGTGATGATGTGTGATTGATGATGTGATGATGATGTGATGATGATGTGATGATGATGATGATGATGATGTGTTGATGATGTGATGATTGATGATTGTGATGATGATGTGATGATGATGTGATGATGATGTGATGATGATGATGTGATGATGATGTGATGATGATGTGATGATGATGAGTGATGATGATGATGTGATGATGATGTGATGATGATGTGATGATGATGATGTGATGATGATGTGATGATGATGTGATGATGATGATGTGATGATGATGTGATGATGATGTGATGATGATGTGATGATGTGATGATGATGTGATGATGTGATGATGATGTGATGATGATGTGATGATGATGTGATGATGATGATGTTGATGATGTGATGATGATGTGATGATGATGTGATGATGTGATGATGATGTGATGATGTGATGAGCTGTGATGATGATGTGATGATGATGTGATGATGATGTGATGATGATGATGTGATGATGATGTGATGATGATGATGATGATGTGATGATGATGTGATGATGATGATGATGATGATGATGTGATGATGATGTGATGATGTGATGATGCTGTGATGATGATGATGTGATGATGATGTGATGATGATGTGATGATGATGATGTGATGATGCTGTGATGATGATGATGTGATGATGCTGTGATGATGTGATGATGATGTGATGATGATGTGATGATGATGTGATGATGTGATGATGCTGTGATGATGATGATGATGATGTGATGATGATGTGATGATGATGATGTGATGATGATGTGATGATGATGTATGATGATGATTGATGATGATGTGATGATGATGATGTGATGATGATGTGATGATGCTGTGATGATGATGATGTGATGATGATGATGTGATGATGATGATGTGATGATGATGTGATGATGATGTGATGATGATGTGATGATGATGATGTGATGATGATGTGATGATGATGATGATGATGATGTGATGATGATGTGATGATGTGATGATGCTGTGATGATGTGATGATGATGTGATGATGTGATGATGCTGTGATGATGATGATGTGATGATGATGATGTGATGATGATGTGATGATGATGTGATGATGATGTGATGATGATGTGATGATGTGATGATGATGTGATGATGATGTGATGATGATGTGATGATGTGATGATGATGTGATGATGATGTGATGATGATGTGATGATGATGTGATGATGATGTGATGATGTGATGATGATGTGATGATGATGATGTGATGATGATGTGATGATGATGCTGTGATGATGTGATGATGATGTGATGATGTGATGATGATGTGATGATGATGTGATGATGATGATGTGATGATGATGTGATGATGATGTGATGATGATGTGATGATGATGTGATGATGATGTGATGATGATGTGATGATGATGTGATGATGATGATGATGATGTGATGATGATGTGATGATGATGTGATGATGATGTGATGATGATGATGATGATGTGATGATGATGTGATGATGTGAGTGATGATGTGATGATGATGTGATGATGATGTGATGATGATGTGATGATGATGATGTGATGATGATGTGATGATGATGTGATGATGATGTGATGATGATGATGTGATGATGATGTGAGATGATGATGTGATGATGATGATGTGATGATGATGTGATGATGATGTGATGATGATGATGTGATGATGATGTGATGATGATGTGATGATGATGTGATGATGATGATGTGATGATGATGTGATGATGATGTGATGATGATGTGATGATGATGTGATGATGATGATGTGATGATGATGTGATGATGATGATGTGATGATGATGATGTGATGATGATGTGATGATGATGTGATGATGATGATGTGATGATGATGTGATGATGATGTGATGATGATGATGATGATGTGATGATGATGATGTGATGATGATGTGATGATGATGATGTGATGATGATGTGATGATGATGTGATGATGATGATGATGATGATGTGATGATGATGATGATGATGTGATGATGATGATGTGATGATGATGTGATGATGATGATGTGATGATGATGTGATGATGATGTGTGATGATGTGATGATGATGGTGATGATGATGTGATGATGATGTGATGATGATGATGATGTGATGATGATGTGATGATGATTGTGATGATGATGGTGATGATGATGTGATGATGATGTGATGATGATGATGTGATGATGATGTGATGATGATGTGATGATGATGTGATGATGATGATGTGATGATGATGTGATGATGATGTGATGATGATGTGATGATGATGTGATGATGATGTGATGATGATGATGATGTGATGATGTGATGATGATGATGTGATGATGTGATGATGATGATGTGATGATGATGTGATGATGATGTGATGATGATGTGATGTGATGATGATGATGATGGTTGATGATGATGTGATGATGATGTGATGATGATGTGATGATGATGTGATGATGAGTGATGTGTGATGATGATGTGATGATGATGTGATGATGATGTGATGATGTGATGATGATGTGATGATGATGTGATGATGTTGTGATGATGATGATGGGATGATGATGTGATGATGATGTGATGATGATGTGATGATGTGATGTTGATGATGATGTGATGATGATGTGATGATGTGTGATGATGATGTGATGATGATGTGTGATGATGGTTGATGATGATGTGATGATGATGTGTGATGATGATGTGATGATGATGTGATGATGATGATGTGATGATGATGTGATGATGATGTGATGATGTGATGTGATGATGATGTGATGATGATGTGATGATGATGTGATGATGATGTGATGATGATGTGATGATGATGTGATGATGATGATGATGATGTGATGATGTGATGATGATGTGATGATGATGATGTGATGATGATGTGATGATGATGTGATGATGATGTGATGATGATGTGATGATGATGTGATGATGATGTGATGATGATGTGATGATGATGATGATGATGATGATGATGATGTGATGTGATGTGATGATGATGTGATGATGATGATGTGATGATGATGTGATGATGATGTGATGATGATGTGATGATGTTGTGATGTGATGATGTGATGATGATGTGATGATGATGATGTGATGATGATGTGTGATGATGATGTGATGATGATGTGTGATGATGTGATGATGTGATGATGATGTGATGATGATGTGATGATGTGTGATGATGATGTGATGATGATGTGATGATGATGTGATGATGATGATGTGATGATGATGTGATGATGATGTGATGATGATGATGGTGATGATGATGTGATGATGATGTGATGATGATGATGTGATGATGATGTGATGATGATGTTTGATGATGATGTGATGATGATGATGTGATGATGATGTGTGATGATGTGATGATGATGTGTGATGATGATGTGATGATGTGATGATGATGATGATGATGTGATGATGATGATGTGATGATGTGATGATGATGATGTGATGATGATGTGATGATGATGTGATGATGATGTGATGATGTGATGATGATGTGATGATGATGTGATGATGATGATGTGATGATGATGTGATGATGATGATGTGATGATGATGTGATGATGATGTGATGATGATGTGATGATGAGTGATGATGATGTGATGATGATGTGATGATGATGTGATGATGATGATGTGATGATGTGATGTGATGATGATGTGATTGATGATGATGTGATGATGATGTGATGATGTGATGATGTGATGATGATGATGTGATGATGATGATGTGATGATGATGATGTGATGATGATGATGTGATGATGTGTGATGATGATGTGATGATGATGTGATGATGATGTGATGATGATGAGTGATGATGATGTGATGATGATGTGATGTGATGTGATGATGATGTGATGATGTGATGATGTGATGATGTGATGATGTGATGATGTGATGATGATGTGATGATGATGTTGATGATGATGTGATGATGATGTGATGATGATGTGATGATGTGATGATGATGATGATGTGATGATGTGATGATGATGATGTGATGATGTGATGATGATGATGTGATGATGTGATGATGATGATGTGATGATGTGATGATGATGTGATGATGATGATGTGATGATGTGATGATGATGATGTGATGATGATGATGATGATGATGTGGATGATGATGTGATGATGATGTGATGATGATGTGATGATGATGTGATGATGTGATGATGTGATGATGATGTGATGATGATGTGATGATGTGAGATGATGATTGATGATGGGATGATGATGTGATGATGTGATGATGATGTGATGATGATGTGATGATGATGTGATGATGTGATGATGATGATGTGATGATGTGTGATGATGATGTGATGATGATGTGATGATGTGATGATGATGATGATGATGTGATGATGTGATGTGATGATGATGATGTGATGATGATGATGATGTGTGATGATGATGATGATGATGTGATGATGATGATGATGATGTGATGATGATGTGATGATGATGTGATGATGTGATGATGTGATGATGTGATGATGATGATGATGATGATGTGATGATGTGATGATGATGATGTGATGATGTGGATGATGATGATGTGATGTGTGATGATGATGATGTGATGATGATGTGATGATGATGATGTGATGATGATGTGATGATGATGTGATGATGATGTGATGATGATGTGATGATGTGTGATGATGATGATGTGATGATGATGTGATGATGATGATGTGATGATGATGTGATGATGTGATGATGATGATGTGATGATGATGTGATGATGATGTGATGATGATGATGTGATGATGATGTGATGATGATGTGATGATGATGTGATGATGATGATGTGATGATGATGTGATGATGATGATGTGATGATGATGATGTGATGATGTGATGATGATGATGATGATGATGATGTGATGATGGATGATGATGATGATTGATGATGATGTGATGATGATGATGATGTGATTGATGATTGATTGATGATGATGATGATGATGTGATGATGATGATGTGATGATGATGATGTGATGATGATGTGATGATGATGATGTGATGATGATGTGATGATGATGATGTGATGATGATGATGTGATGATGATGATGTGATGATGATGATGTGATGATGATGTGATGATGATGTGTGATAGATGATGATGATGATGATGATGATGATGTGTATGATGATGTGATGATGATGTGATGATGATGTGATGATGATGTGGATGATGATGTGATGATGATGTGATGATGATGATGTGATGATGATGTGATGATGATGATGATGTGATGATGTGATGATGTGATGATGTGATGATGTGATGATGATGATGTGTGATGATGATGTGATGATGATGTGATTGATGTGATGTTGATGGATGGTGATGTAGTGATGATGATGAGTGATGATGTGATGATGTGTGATGTGATGATGTGATGATGTGTGATGATGCTGTGATGATGATGTGATGATGATGTGATTATGATGTGTGATGATGATGTGATGATGTTGTGATGATGATGTGATGATGATGATGTGATGATGATGTGATGATGATGTGATGATGTTGATGATGATGATGTGATGATGATGTGATGATGATGATGTGATTGATGATGTGGTGATGATGATGTGATGATGATGATGTGATGATGATGTGTGATGATGATGTGATGATGCTGTTGATGATGATGATGTGATGATGATGATGATGATGTGTATGATGATGATGTGATGATGATGATGTGATGAT
>JAUPFX010000020.1:27828645-27844908 GCA_036937225.1 Sebastes paucispinis | reverse complement strand
GATGATGATGTGATGATGTGATGATGATGATGTGATGATGTGATGATGATGATGTGATGATGATGTGATGATGATGTGATGATGATGTGATGATGTGATGATGATGTGATGATGCTTTGATGATGATGATGTGATGATGATGTGATGATGATGTGATGATGATGATGTGATGATGATGTGATGATGATGTGATGATGATGTGATGATGATGATGTGATGATGCTTTGATGATGATGATGTGATGATGATGTGATGATGATGTGATGATGATGATGTGATGATGATGTGATGATGATGATGTGATGATGCTTTGATGATGATGATGTGATGATGATGTGATGATGATGTGATGATGATGATGTGATGATGATGATGTGATGATGATGATGTGATGATGATGATGTGATGATGTGATGATGATGATGATGATGATGTGATGATGATGATGATGATGATGATGTGATGATGATGTGATGATGATGTGATGATGATGTGATGATGATGTGATGATGATGATGTGATGATGATGATGTGATGATGATGATGTGATGATGTGATGATGATGATGTGATGATGATGATGATGATGTGATGATGATGTGATGATGATGTGATGATGATGTGATGATGATGATGTGATGATGATGTGATGATGATGTGATGATGATGATGATGTGATGATGATGATGTGATGATGATGTGATGATGATGATGTGATGATGATGTGATGATGATGTGATGATGATGTGATGATGATGATGTGATGATGATGTGATGATGATGTGATGATGATGTGATGATGATGATGTGATGATGATGTGATGATGATGTGATGATGATGATGTGATGATGATGATGTGATGATGATGTGATGATGATGTGATGATGATGATGTGATGATGATGATGTGATGATGATGTGATGATGATGTGATGATGATGATGTGATGATGATGTGATGATGTGATGATGCTGTGATGATGATGTGATGATGATGATGTGATGATGATGTGATGATGATGTGATGATGCTGTGATGATGATGTGATGATGATGTGATGATGATGTGATGATGATGTGATGATGTGATGATGCTGTGATGATGATGTGATGATGATGTGATGATGTGATAATGCTGTGATGATGATGTGATGATGATGTGATGATGATGATGATGATGATGTGATGATGTGATGATGATGTGATGATGATGATGTGATGATGATGTGATGATGATGTGATGATGATGTGATGATGATGATGTGATGATGATGTGATGATGATGTGATGATGATGATGATGTGATGATGATGATGTGATGATGATGTGATGATGATGTGATGATGATGATGTGATGATGATGTGATGATGATGTGATGATGATGTGATGATGATGATGTGATGATGATGTGATGATGATGTGATGATGATGTGATGATGATGTGATGATGATGATGTGATGATGATGTGATGATGATGTGATGATGATGATGTGATGATGATGATGTGATGATGATGTGATGATGATGTGATGATGATGATGTGATGATGATGATGTGATGATGATGTGATGATGATGTGATGATGATGTGATGATGATGTGATGATGATGTGATGATGATGATGTGATGATGATGTGATGATGATGATGTGATGATGATGTGATGATGATGTGATGATGATGATGTGATGATGATGTGATGATGATGTGATGATGATGTGATGATGATGATGTGATGATGATGTGATGATGATGATGTGATGATGATGTGATGATGATGATGTGATGATGATGTGATGATGATGTGATGATGATGTGATGATGATGTGATGATGATGATGTGATGATGATGTGATGATGATGTGATGATGATGATGTGATGATGATGTGATGATGATGATGTGATGATGATGTGATAATGATGGTGGTGATGATGATGTGATGATGATGTGATGATGATGATGTGATGATGATGTGATGATGATGTGATGATGATGTGATGATGATGATGTGATGATGATGTGATGATGATGTGATGATGATGTGATGATGATGATGTGATGATGATGTGATGATGATGATGATGTGATGATGTGATGATGATGATGTGATGATGTGATGATGATGATGTGATGATGATGTGATGATGATGTGATGATGATGTGATGATGTGATGATGATGTGATGATGCTTTGATGATGATGATGTGATGATGATGTGATGATGATGTGATGATGATGTGATGATGTGATGATGTGATGATGCTGTGATGATGATGTGATGATGTGATGATGCTGTGATGATGATGTGATGATGATGTGATGATGATGATGATGATGATGTGATGATGTGATGATGATGTGATGATGATGATGTGATGATGATGTGATGATGATGTGATGATGATGTGATGATGATGATGTGATGATGATGTGATGATGATGTGATGATGATGATGTGATGATGATGATGTGATGATGATGTGATGATGATGTGATGATGATGATGTGATGATGATGTGATGATGATGTGATGATGATGATGTGATGATGATGTGATGATGATGTGATGATGCTGTGATGATGTGATGATGATGTGATGATGTGATGATGATGTGATGATGCTGTGATGATGATGTGATGATGATGATGTGATGATGTGATGATGATGTGATGATGATGTGATGATGTGATGATGATGTGATGATGTGATGACGCTGTGATGATGATGTGATGATGATGTGATGATGATGTGATGATGATGATGTGATGATGATGTGATGATGCTTTGATGATGATGTGATGATGATGTGATGATGATGATGTGATGATGATGTGATGATGCTGTGATGATGTGATGATGCTGTGATGATGATGATGTGATGATGATGTGATGATGATGTGATGATGATGATGTGATGATGCTGTGATGATGATGATGTGATGATGCTGTGATGATGTGATGATGATGTGATGATGATGTGATGATGCTGTGATGATGTGATGATGCTGTGATGATGTGATGATGCTGTGATGATGATGTGATGATGATGATGTGATGATGATGTGATGATGATGTGATGATGCTTTGATGATGATGTGATGATGATGATGTGATGATGATGTGATGATGCTGTGATGATGATGATGTGATGATGATGATGTGATGATGATGATGTGATGATGATGTGATGATGCTGTGATGATGATGTGATGATGTGATGTGATGATGCTGTGATGATGATGATGTGATGATGTGATGATGATGTGATGATGTGATGACGCTGTGATGATGTGATGATGATGTGATGATGTGATGATGCTGTGATGATGATGATGTGATGATGATGATGTGATGATGATGTGATGATGATGTGATGATGATGTGATGATGATGTGATGATGTGATGATGCTGTGATGATGATGTGATGATGATGTGATGATGTGATGATGCTGTGATGATGATGTGATGATGATGTGATGATGATGATGATGATGATGTGATGATGTGATGATGATGTGATGATGATGATGTGATGATGATGTGATGTGATGACGCTGTGATGATGTGATGATGATGTGATGATGTGATGATGCTGTGATGATGATGATGTGATGATGATGATGTGATGATGATGTGATGATGATGTGATGATGATGTGATGATGCTGTGATGATGATGTGATGATGATGTGATGATGATGTGATGATGATGTGATGATGTGATGATGCTGTGATGATGATGTGATGATGATGTGATGATGTGATGATGCTGTGATGATGATGTGATGATGATGTGATGATGATGATGATGATGATGTGATGATGTGATGATGATGTGATGATGATGATGTGATGATGATGTGATGATGATGTGATGATGATGTGATGATGATGATGTGATGATGATGTGATGATGATGATGTGATGATGATGATGTGATGATGATGTGATGATGATGTGATGATGATGATGTGATGATGATGTGATGATGATGTGATGATGATGTGATGATGATGATGTGATGATGATGTGATGATGATGTGATGATGATGTGATGATGATGTGATGATGATGATGTGATGATGATGTGATGATGATGATGTGATGATGATGATGTGATGATGATGTGATGATGATGTGATGATGATGATGTGATGATGATGTGATGATGATGTGATGATGATGTGATGATGATGTGATGATGATGATGTGATGATGATGTGATGATGATGATGTGATGATGATGTGATGATGATGTGATGATGATGATGTGATGATGATGTGATGATGATGTGATGATGATGTGATGATGATGATGTGATGATGATGTGATGATGATGATGTGATGATGATGTGATGATGATGATGTGATGATGATGTGATGATGATGTGATGATGATGTGATGATGATGTGATGATGATGATGATGTGATGATGATGTGATGATGATGTGATAATGATGGTGGTGATGATGATGTGATGATGATGTGATGATGATGATGTGATGATGATGTGATGATGATGTGATGATGATGTGATGATGATGATGTGATGATGATGTGATGATGATGTGATGATGATGTGATGATGATGATGTGATGATGATGTGATGATGATGATGATGTGATGATGTGATGATGATGATGTGATGATGTGATGATGATGATGTGATGATGATGTGATGATGATGTGATGATGATGTGATGATGTGATGATGATGTGATGATGCTTTGATGATGATGATGTGATGATGATGTGATGATGATGTGATGATGATGTGATGATGATGTGATGATGTGATGATGCTGTGATGATGATGTGATGATGATGTGATGATGTGATGATGCTGTGATGATGATGTGATGATGATGTGATGATGATGATGATGATGATGTGATGATGTGATGATGATGTGATGATGATGATGTGATGATGATGTGATGATGATGTGATGATGATGTGATGATGATGATGTGATGATGATGTGATGATGATGTGATGATGATGATGTGATGATGATGATGTGATGATGATGTGATGATGATGTGATGATGATGATGTGATGATGATGTGATGATGATGTGATGATGATGATGTGATGATGATGTGATGATGATGTGATGATGATGTGATGATGATGATGTGATGATGATGTGATGATGATGTGATGATGATGATGTGATGATGATGATGTGATGATGATGTGATGATGATGATGTGATGATGATGATGTGATGATGATGATGTGATGATGATGTGATGATGATGTGATGATGATGATGTGATGATGATGTGATGATGATGTGATGATGATGATGTGATGATGATGTGATGATGATGATGTGATGATGATGTGATGATGATGTGATGATGATGATGTGATGATGATGTGATGATGATGTGATGATGATGTGATGATGATGTGATGATGATGATGTGATGATGATGTGATGATGATGATGTGATGATGATGTGATGATGATGATGTGATGATGATGTGATGATGATGTGATGATGATGTGATGATGATGTGATGATGATGATGTGATGATGATGTGATGATGATGTGATGATGATGATGTGATGATGATGTGATGATGATGATGTGATGATGATGTGATGATGATGTGATAATGATGGTGGTGATGATGATGTGATGATGATGTGATGATGATGATGTGATGATGATGTGATGATGATGTGATGATGATGTGATGATGATGATGTGATGATGATGTGATGATGATGTGATGATGATGTGATGATGATGATGTGATGATGATGTGATGATGATGATGATGTGATGATGTGATGATGATGATGTGATGATGTGATGATGATGATGTGATGATGATGTGATGATGATGTGATGATGATGTGATGATGTGATGATGATGTGATGATGCTTTGATGATGATGATGTGATGATGATGTGATGATGATGTGATGATGATGATGTGATGATGATGTGATGATGATGTGATGATGATGATGTGATGATGCTTTGATGATGATGATGTGATGATGATGTGATGATGATGTGATGATGATGATGTGATGATGATGTGATGATGATGATGTGATGATGCTTTGATGATGATGATGTGATGATGATGTGATGATGATGTGATGATGATGATGTGATGATGATGATGTGATGATGATGATGTGATGATGCTTTGATGATGATGATGTGATGATGATGTGATGATGATGTGATGATGATGATGTGATGATGATGTGATGATGATGTGATGATGATGTGATGATGATGTGATGATGATGATGTGATGATGATGATGTGATGATGTGATGATGTGATGATGATGATGTGATGATGTGATGATGATGATGTGATGATGTGATGATGATGATGTGATGATGATGTGATGATGATGATGTGATGATGTGATGATGATGATGTGATGATGATGTGATGATGATGATGTGATGATGTGATGATGATGATGTGATGATGTGATGATGATGATGTGATGATGTGATGATGTGATGATGATGATGTGATGATGTGATGATGATGATGTGATGATGTGATGATGATGATGTGATGATGATGTGATGATGATGTGATGATGATGTGATGATGATGTGATGATGTGATGATGTGATGATGATGATGATGATGATGTGATGATGTGATGATGATGATGTGATGATGTGATGATGATGATGTGATGATGTGATGATGATGATGTGATGATGATGTGATGATGATGATGTGATGATGTGATGATGATGATGTGATGATGATGTGATGATGATGATGTGATGATGTGATGATGATGATGTGATGATGTGATGATGATGATGTGATGATGTGATGATGTGATGATGATGATGTGATGATGTGATGATGATGATGTGATGATGTGATGATGATGATGTGATGATGATGTGATGATGATGTGATGATGATGTGATGATGATGTGATGATGTGATGATGTGATGATGTGATGATGATGATGATGATGATGTGATGATGTGATGATGATGATGTGATGATGTGATGATGATGATGTGATGATGTGATGATGATGATGTGATGATGATGTGATGATGATGATGTGATGATGATGTGATGATGATGTGATGATGATGTGATGATGATGTGATGATGTGATGATGATGATGTGATGATGATGTGATGATGATGATGTGATGATGATGTGATGATGTGATGATGATGATGTGATGATGATGTGATGATGATGTGATGATGATGATGTGATGATGATGTGATGATGATGTGATGATGATGTGATGATGATGATGTGATGATGATGTGATGATGATGATGTGATGATGATGATGTGATGATGTGATGATGATGATGTGATGATGATGTGATGATGGTGATGATGATGATGTGATGATGCTTTGATGATGATGTGGTGATGATGATGATGTGATGATGATGTGATGATGATGATGTGATGATGATGATGTGATGATGATGTGATGATGATGATGTGATGATGATGTGATGATGATGATGTGATGATGATGATGTGATGATGATGATGTGATGATGATGATGTGATGATGATGTGATGATGATGTGATGATGATGATGTGATGATGATGTGATGATGATGATGTGATGATGATGTGATGATGATGTGATAATGATGGTGGTGATGATGATGTGATGATGATGTGATGATGATGATGTGATGATGATGTGATGATGATGTGATGATGATGTGATGATGATGATGTGATGATGATGTGATGATGATGTGATGATGATGTGATGATGATGATGTGATGATGATGTGATGATGATGATGATGTGATGATGTGATGATGATGATGTGATGATGTGATGATGATGATGTGATGATGATGTGATGATGATGTGATGATGTGATGATGATGTGATGATGCTTTGATGATGATGATGTGATGATGATGTGATGATGATGTGATGATGATGATGTGATGATGATGTGATGATGATGTGATGATGATGTGATGATGATGATGTGATGATGCTTTGATGATGATGATGTGATGATGATGTGATGATGATGTGATGATGATGATGTGATGATGATGTGATGATGATGATGTGATGATGCTTTGATGATGATGATGTGATGATGATGTGATGATGATGTGATGATGATGATGTGATGATGATGATGTGATGATGATGATGTGATGATGCTTTGATGATGATGATGTGATGATGATGTGATGATGATGTGATGATGATGATGTGATGATGATGTGATGATGATGTGATGATGATGTGATGATGATGTGATGATGATGATGTGATGATGATGATGTGATGATGTGATGATGTGATGATGATGATGTGATGATGTGATGATGATGATGTGATGATGTGATGATGATGATGTGATGATGATGTGATGATGATGATGTGATGATGTGATGATGATGATGTGATGATGATGTGATGATGATGATGTGATGATGTGATGATGATGATGTGATGATGTGATGATGATGATGTGATGATGTGATGATGTGATGATGATGATGTGATGATGTGATGATGATGATGTGATGATGTGATGATGATGATGTGATGATGATGTGATGATGATGTGATGATGATGTGATGATGATGTGATGATGTGATGATGTGATGATGATGATGATGATGATGTGATGATGTGATGATGATGATGTGATGATGTGATGATGATGATGTGATGATGTGATGATGATGATGTGATGATGATGTGATGATGATGATGTGATGATGTGATGATGATGATGTGATGATGATGTGATGATGATGATGTGATGATGTGATGATGATGATGTGATGATGTGATGATGATGATGTGATGATGTGATGATGTGATGATGATGATGTGATGATGTGATGATGATGATGTGATGATGTGATGATGATGATGTGATGATGATGTGATGATGATGTGATGATGATGTGATGATGATGTGATGATGTGATGATGTGATGATGTGATGATGATGATGATGATGATGTGATGATGTGATGATGATGATGTGATGATGTGATGATGATGATGTGATGATGTGATGATGATGATGTGATGATGATGTGATGATGATGATGTGATGATGATGTGATGATGATGTGATGATGATGTGATGATGATGTGATGATGTGATGATGATGATGTGATGATGATGTGATGATGATGATGTGATGATGATGTGATGATGTGATGATGATGATGTGATGATGATGTGATGATGATGTGATGATGATGATGTGATGATGATGTGATGATGATGTGATGATGATGTGATGATGATGATGTGATGATGATGTGATGATGATGATGTGATGATGATGATGTGATGATGTGATGATGATGATGTGATGATGATGTGATGATGGTGATGATGATGATGTGATGATGCTTTGATGATGATGTGGTGATGATGATGATGTGATGATGATGTGATGATGATGATGTGATGATGATGATGTGATGATGATGTGATGATGATGATGTGATGATGATGTGATGATGATGATGTGATGATGATGATGTGATGATGATGATGTGATGACGGCGGTTGTCCAGCAGATGGAGACAGAGCTCTGGAGGTTTCAGCTCTGCGTTACACTGAAGGATGCTGGGAGGAAGAAGAGGAGGAAGAAGAGGAGGAAGAAGAGGAGGAGGACTGGATGACGCCAGCAGAGGCTGCAGAGATGCTAACAGCATCGACACACAAACACTCACTGACAGGAGCTAAATGCTGACAGAGACAGACAGATAGAGAGAGAGACAGAGGGACAGACAGGTCTACAGAGAGAGAGACAGAGGGACAGACAGGTCTACAGAGAGAGAGACAGAGGGACAGACAGGTCTACAGAGAGAGAGACAGAGGGACAGACAGGTCTACAGAGAGAGAGACAGAGGGACAGACAGGTCTACAGAGAGAGAGACAGAGGGACAGACAGGTAGGTGGAAGGAGGCTGATGCTGGCAGCTAACACACACACACACACACACACACACACACACACACACACACACAGTGAGCTGCAGTGAAGCTAGCTGGTTAGCATGCTCAGAATAGGAGGCTAACCGACTGTCACACACGCACGCGCACACACATACGTGCACACACACACACACACACTCAAGCGATGCAGTGTCCGAGGCTTCCTATTGGACGGTGAGTGATCTACATCTTTTCATGTGTGTGTGCTCAGTTAGGCCGGAACTGTCAGTGTGTGTGTGCGTGCGTGCGTGCGTGCGTGTGTATGTGTGTGTGTTAATGTTGTTGCCATGGGAACATCATGTATTACTGCCGGTTGCCGTGACAGCGTTAATTCACCTGTCAGAGGTTCACCTGTCCTGCATCACAGGAGGTGATCAGAGACCTGGACCCCCCAACGTGTCCCAGGACCGGACTTCACGCATTGACCCCCCCAACGTGCCGGGACAAGACAGGGTCTCCGTTTAACCCGGACCAGGACCCGGTCTCCGTTTAACCCGGACCAGGACCCAGTCTCTGTTTGACCCGGACCAGGACCCGGTCTCCGTTTAACCAGGACCAGGACCCGGTCTGTGTTTGACCCGGACCAGGACCCGGTCTGTGTTTGACCCGGACCAGGACCCGGTCTCTGTTTGACCCGGACCAGGACCCGGTCTGTGTTTGACCCGAATCAGGACCTGGTCTCCGTTTAACCCGGACCAGGACCCGGTCTCTGTTTAACCCGGACCAGGACCCGGTCTCTGTTTGACCCAGACCAGGACCCGGTCTCTGTTTGACCCAGACCAGGACCCAGTCTCTGTTTGACCCGGACCAGGACCCGGTCTGTGACCTTTGCTTTGGTAGGTGCTGTCTCACTGACTCAGGTGTGTGTCTCTGTGTGTGTCTCTGTGTGTGTCTCTGTGTGTGTCTCTGTGTGTGTCTCTGTGTGTCCTCAGGTCCAGATGTAGTCCATCTTCTGATTGACGGACAGCTGGTTGGGGAGGCGGAGCCTGCAGGTGGGGGTGATGTCAAAGAGAGCAGTGGGGGGGCGAGGGAAGGGGGAGCGACCTGACGCCATGGCAACGCTTCAAGCAGCCAATGAGGAGCTGAGAGCCAAACTGATGGACATCCAGATAGAACTACAACATGAGAAGAACAAGGTAAGGACTACAGATCCCAGAGTTCCACCGGGGTCCCTGTGAACCACCACTGATGTCATACCGCCCACAGGTGAGCCGTCTGGAGAGGGAGAAGAGCCAGGAGCTGAAGGCGGAGCATCACCGGGCGACGGTCACCGTGACGGAGCTGAAGACCAAACTCCACGAGGAGAAGCAGAAGGAGCTGGCGGTTACCAGGGAGACGTTACTACGGCAACACGAGATGGAGCTGATGAGGGTCATCAAGATCAAAGACGGAGAGATTCAGCGCCTCAACGGCCTGGTGCTGACACTGAGGGACGGGTCCACAGACAAGGTGACCCACCTGATCTACACCTGATCTACACCTGATCCACACCTGATCCACATCTGATTTATACCTGATCTACACCTGATCTACACCTGACCCACACCTGACCCACACCTGACCCACACCTGATCTACACCTGATCCACACCTGATCTACACCTGATCTACACCTGATCCACACCTGATCCACACCTGATCTACACCTGATCTACACCTGATCCACACCTGATCCACACCTGATCTACACCTGATCCACACCTAGTCTATACCTGATCCACACCTGATCCACACCTGATCCACACCTAGTCTATACCTGATCCACACCTGATCTACACCTGATCCACACCTAGTCTATACCTGATCCACACCTGATCCACACCTGATCCACACCTGATCTACACCTGATCCACACCTGATCCACATCTGATCTATACCTGATCTACACCTGATCTACACCTGACCCACACCTGACCCACACCTGATCTACACCTGATCCACACCTGACCCACACCTGACCCACACCTGAACTACACTTGATCCGCACCTGATCCGCACCTGATCCACACCTGATCCACACCTGATCCACACCTGATCCACACCTGACCTACACCTGACCTACACCTGATCCACACCTGATCCACACCTGATCTACACCTGACCCACACCTGATCCAGTGTTGACCTCCTCAGGAGTGATGGAGTGTTTCAGCCTCTCCGTCCTCTCGTCCCTCAGGTGCGGAGCGCCCTGCTGGTGGAGGTGGAGGAGGCGAGGAGGAGCTGGGAGGCGGAGCGTTGTCGCCTCCAGCAGGAGGTTCAGGAGCAGAGAGGAGCCAAGAGGAGCGCTGAGGAGGCTCTGACGTCGGCTCAGCAGGCCAGCCAGGCCCGAGCAGCCGAGCTCCGATCGGCTCATCACCAGCACCAGGAGGAGCTGAACAGAACCAAGAGGGACTGTGAGAGGGAGATCCGCCGCCTGGTACGACCCACTGCCACACACACGCACACGCACACGCACACACACACAATGAACAATGACACACGATGTTCCTCTGGTGGACTCTGATGAATGAATAGATTCATTTAAACATGAACAGAGTCTGACTGACTGGTTCAACCCAGTGGAGAGACTCTGCTATATTCTGGACCTTTATCATTATTATTATTATTATTATTATCATTATTATTATCATCATTATCATCATTATTATCATCATCATCATCATCATCATTATCATTATCATTATTATTATTATCATTATTATTATCATCATTATTATTATTATTATTATTATATATCGCTGCTCTTTCCCACTAGCTGCTTGTTAATGATGGATTTAATCCTGCTGCTGCTGCTGACCTCTCAGGTCCATGGCATTTTGGATCGGGTCTGATTATCCTCAAGTCTATTTGAGTCGGGTCTGGCTCTGCTCAGGTCTCCATCGAGTCTCTCTTTTAGAAAATTAATTGATGGACGTCAGGTTCAACCCTTACCTGTCTGACTAACCCCGCCCCTTACCTGTCCGATTAACCCCGCTCCTTACCTGTCTGACTAACCCCACCCCTTACCTGTTTAACCCGGTCCCTTACCTGTCTAACCCCACCCCTTACCTGTCTAACCCCGCCCCTTACCTGTTTAACCCGGTCCCTTACCTGTCTAACCCCACCCCTTACCTGTCTAACCCCGCCCCTTACCTGTCTGACTAACCCC
This sequence comes from Sebastes paucispinis, assembly GCA_036937225.1. Lineage (NCBI taxonomy): Eukaryota > Metazoa > Chordata > Actinopteri > Perciformes > Sebastidae > Sebastes > Sebastes paucispinis. The sequence continues at coordinate 27,831,759 of JAUPFX010000020.1, read as the reverse complement.
ACCCCTTACCTGTTTAACCCGGTCCCTTACCTGTCTAACCCCACCCCTTACCTGTTTAACCCGGTCCCTTACCTGTCTAACCCCACCCCTTACCTGTCTAACCCCGCCCCTTACTTGTCCGATTAACCCCGCCCCTTACCTGTCTGACTAACCCCGCCCCTTACCTGTCTGACTAACCCCACCCCTTACCTGTCTAACTAACCCCGCCCCTTACCTGTCCGACTAACCCCACGCCTTACCTGTCTGACTAACCCCGCCCCTTACCTGTCTAACTCCGCCCCTTACCTGTCTGACTAACCCTGCCCCTTACCTGTCTGACAAACCCCGCCCCTTACCTGTCTGTCTCTAACCTGTCTACCTGTGTGTCTACCTGTGTGTCTACCTGTGTGTGTGCAGATGGATGAGATAAAGCTGAAGGACCGAGCGGTCAGTGTTTTGGATAAAGCCCTTGGTCTGCAGGCTGGCCACGCCCACCGCCTCCAGCTGCAGACTCAGGCTGCCGAACAGCAAATCGCATCCCTGAGAGACGCTCAGAGGGCGGGGCTAAACTACCCCGGCCTCGCCCTAAACCCCGCCCCTAACACTGCTCCTCACATTGTAAGCTCCGCCTCTGCCTGCTCGTACTGCATGAAATACTTCACTTCATGTCACAGTTTAAACACAGTACCCATACTACCCTAGTCTTTAGTATGGTAATACCCATACTAGCCTAGTATTTAGTATGCCAGAAGTACCAGGATGTTCTACTACATCTGGTCGTATTTAGCAGAATGAAAGCAGCACGATGTTCTGGCTGTTCTGACCCACAATCCTCTGCACAGCAGATATATGAGCAAGAGGGTCAAAGTTCACGGTGTTATGAGGAAGTATGTCCGAGTAGTATGCATACTGAATGCTACAGTAGTACTTTGTGAGGGCAGCTGCAGTACATAGTTGTGCACGTGGTCATGTACGTGGTCGTGGTGAAGTTTGAAGTTTACTATGACATCCTACTTCAGGCTCCGCCTCCTTCAGAGTCACCATGACTATTGACCTCTGGTGGACGGGTAGAAACTCTCCAGGAGGACGGCCCAGGGCCCTGGGGTAACTACGTCACCTGGTGTCACCTGGTGTTACTACGTCACCTGGTGTTACTACATCACCTGGTGTCACCTGGTGTTACTACGACACCTGGTGTTACTACATCACCTGGTGTCACCTGGTGTTACTATGACACCTGGTGTTACTACATCACCTGGTGTCACCTGGGGTTAATACGTCATCTGGTGTCACCTGGGGTTACTACGTCACCTGGTGTCACCTGGTGTTACTACGTCACCTGGTGTTACTACATCACCTGGTGTTACTACGACACCTGGTGTTACTACATCACCTGGTGTCACCTGGTGTTACTACGACACCTGGTGTTACTACATCACCTGGTGTCACCTGGGGTTAATACGTCATCTGGTGTCACCTGGGGTTACTACGTCACCTGGTGTCACCTGGTGTTACTACATCACCTGGTGTTACTACATCACCTGGTGTCACCTGGTGTTACTACGTTACCTGGTGTTACTAGGTCACCTGGTGTTACTTCGTCATCTGGTGTTACTACATCACCTGGTGTTACCTGGTGTTACTACATCACCTGGTGTCACCTGGTGTTACTACATCACCTGGTGTTACTACGTCATCTGGTGTTACTACATCACCTGGTGTTACTACGTCATCTGGTGTTACTACATCACCTGGTGTCACCTAGTGTTACTACATCATCTGATGTTACTACATCACCTGGTGTCACCTGTTGTTACTACGTCACCTGGTGTTACTACGTCACCTGGTGTTACTACATCACCTGGTGTCACCTGGTGTTACTACGTCACCTGGTGTTACTACGTCATCTGGTGTAACTACATCACCTGGTGTCACTTGTTGTTACTACGTCACCTGGTGTTACTATGTCATCTGGTGTTACTACATCACCTGGTGTCACCTGGTGTTACTACGTCACCTGGTGCTACTACGTCATCTGGTGTAACTACATCACCTGGTGTCACTTGTTGTTACTACGTCACCTGGTGTTACTACGTCATCTGGTGTTACTACATCACCTGGTGTCACCTGGTGTTACTACATCACCTGGTGTTACTACGACACCTGGTGTTACTACGTCATCTGGTGTTACTACATCACCTGGTGTCACCTGGTGTTACTACATCACCTGGTGTTACTACATCACCTGGTGTCACCTGGTGTTACTACGACACCTGGTGTTACTACATCACCTGGTGTTACCTGGGGTTAATACGTCATCTGGTGTCACCTGGGGTTACTACGTCACCTGGTGTCACCTGGTGTTACTACGTCACCTGGTGTTACTACATCACCTGGTGTCACCTGGTGTTACTACGACACCTGGTGTTACTACATCACCTGGTGTCACCTGGGGTTAATACGTCATCTGGTGTCACCTGGGGTTGCTACGTCACCTGGTGTCACCTGGTGTTACTACATCACCTGGTGTTACTACGTCACCTGGTGTTACTACATCACCTGGTGTCACCTGGTGTTACTACGACACCTGGTGTTACTACATCACCTGGTGTCACCTGGGGTTAATACGTCATCTGGTGTCACCTGGGGTTACTACGTCACCTGGTGTCACCTGGTGTTACTACATCACCTGGTGTTACTACGTTACCTGGTGTTACTAGGTCACCTGGTGTTACTTCGTCATCTGGTGTTACTACATCACCTGGTGTTACTACATCACCTGGTGTTACTACGTCATCTGGTGTTACTACATCACCTGGTGTTACTACGTCATCTGGTGTTACTACATCACCTGATGTCACCTGGTGTTACTACATCATCTGATGTTACTACATCACCTGGTGTCACCTGTTGTTACTACGTCACCTGGTGTTACTACATCACCTGGTGTTACTACATCACCTGGTGTCACCTGGTGTTACTACGTCACCTGGTGTTACTACGTCATCTGGTGTAACTACATCACCTGGTGTCACTTGTTGTTACTACGTCACCTGGTGTTACTACGTCATCTGGTGTTACTACATCACCTGGTGTCATCTGGTGTTACTACATCACCTGGTGTCACCTGGTGTT
>JAUPFX010000020.1:27808645-27823645 GCA_036937225.1 Sebastes paucispinis | reverse complement strand
GTATCAGGCGCTGCAGCGAGCTTATGCTCTGCTGACGGAGACGAGCGGAGGCAACTACGACGCCGAGAAGGAGATCAAGGTGACCCGACCTCTGAGCAAGGCACTAACAGGGTGATGGTTCTATTCCCTGTAATGAAGCAAGGCACTAACAGGTTGATGGTTCTATTCTCTGTAATGAAGCAAGGCACTGACAGGTCGATGGTTCTATTCCCTGTAATGAAGCAAGGCACTAACAGGTCGATGGTTCTATTCTCTGTAATGAAGCAAGGCACTAACAGGTCGATGGTTCTATTCCCTGTAATGAAGCAAGGCACTAACAGGTCGATGGTCTATTCTCTGTAATGAAGCAAGGCACTAACAGGTTGATGGTTCTATTCCCTGTGTTTCAGACCAGAGAGCAGCTGCTGACTGAAATCAGTCGATATGAAACCAGAGTAGCAGATCTGGAATCGGCCCTGAAGCAACAAGGACGGGTAACACACTGAATTTAATCTTTACATGTTAGAGTTAGAAATAAGATATGAAATAATAATCAATAATAATAATTATTATTATGATTATTATTAATAATCATAATAATCATAATAATAAAACAGATGATAGGAGGTTTAGTTCACTACAGATGAAATAAACTAAATAGACAAACAGAAACAATGAAGATACCCTGGGTATGATGGAGATACCTTGGTATGATCATGATACCCTGGGTATGGTGAAGATAACCTGGGTATGATAATGATACCCTGGGTATGATGAACATAGCCTGGGTATGATGAATATACCCCGGTATGTTGAAGATACCCTGGTATGGTGAAGATACCCTGGGTATGGTGAAGATAACCTGGGTATGGTGAACATAGCCTGGGTATGGTGAAGATACCCCGGTATGATGAAGATACCCTGGGTATGGTGAAGATAACCTGGGTATGATGAAGATACCCTGGGTATGATGACGATACCCTGGGTATGGTGAAGATACCCCGGGTATGGTGAAGATAACCTGGGTATGATGACGATACCCTGGGTATGGTGAAGATACCCCGGGTATGGTGAAGATAACCTGGGTATGATAATGATACCCTGGGTATGGTGAAGATACCCTGGGTATGATGAACATAGCCTGGGTATGATGAATATACCCCGGTATGTTGAAGATACCCTGGTATGGTGAAGATACCCTGGGTATGGTGAAGATAACCTGGGTATGGTGAACATAGCCTGGGTATGGTGAAGATACCCCGGTATGATGAAGATACCCTGGGTATGGTGAAGATAACCTGGGTATGGTGAAGATACCCCGGATTGGTGAAGATAACCTGGGTATGATGACGATACCCTGGGTATGGTGAAGATACCCCGGATTGGTGAAGATAACCTGGGTATGATGACGATACCCTGGGTATGGTGAAGATACCCCGGATTGGTGAAGATAACCTGGGTATGATGACGATACCCTGGGTATGGTGAAGATACCCCGGATTGGTGAAGATAACCTGGGTATGATGACGATACCCTGGGTATGGTGAAGATACCCCGGGTATGGTGAAGATACCCTGGGTATGGTGAAGATAACCTGGGTATGATGACGATACCCTGGGTATGGTGAAGATACCCCGGGTATGGTGAAGATACCCTGGGTATGGTGAAGATACCCTGGGTATGGTGAAGATAACCTGGGTATGATGACGATACCCTGGGTATGGTGAAGATAACCTGGGTATGGTGAAGATACCCTGGGTATGGTGAAGATAACCTGGGTATGATGACGATACCCTGGGTATGGTGAAGATAACCTGGGTATGGTGAAGATACCCTGGGTATGATGACGATACCCTGGGTATGGTGAAGATACCTTGGGTATGGTGAAGATAACCTGGGTATGGTGAAGATAACCTGGGTATGATGAAGATAACCTGGGTATGGTGAAGATACCCTGGGTATGGTGAAGATAACCTGGGTATGGTGAAGATACCCTGGGTATGGTGAAGATAACCTGGGTATGGTGAAGATAACCTGGGTATGGTGAAGATACCCTGGGTATGGTGAAGATAACCTGGGTATGGTGAAGATACCCTGGTATGGTGAACATAGCCTGGGTATGGTGAAGATACCCTGGTATGATGAAGATACCCTGGGTATGGTGAAGATAACTTGGGTATGATGAAGATACCCTGGGTATGATGACGATACCCTGGGTATGGTGAAGATACCCCGGGTATGGTGAAGATAACCTGGGTATGATGACGATACCCTGGGTATGGTGAAGATACCCCGGGTATGGTGAAGATAACCTGGGTATGATGACGATACCCTGGGTATGGTGAAGATACCCCAGATTGGTGAAGATAACCTGGGTATGATGACGATACCCTGGGTATGGTGAAGATACCCCGGGTATGGTGAAGATAACCTGGGTATGATGACGATACCCTGGGTATGGTGAAGATACCCCAGATTGGTGAAGATAACCTGGGTATGATGACGATACCCTGGGTATGGTGAAGATACCCCGGATTGGTGAAGATAACCTGGGTATGATGACGATACCCTGGGTATGGTGAAGATACCCCGGGTATGGTGAAGATAACCTGGGTATGATGACGATACCCTGGGTATGGTGAAGATACCCCGGGTATGGTGAAGATAACCTGGGTATGGTGAAGATAACCTGGGTATGATGACGATACCCTGGGTATGGTGAAGATACCCCAGATTGGTGAAGATAACCTGGGTATGATGACGATACCCTGGGTATGGTGAAGATACCCCGGATTGGTGAAGATAACCTGGGTATGATGACGATACCCTGGGTATGGTGAAGATACCCCGGGTATGGTGAAGATAACCTGGGTATGGTGAAGATAACCTGGGTATGATGACGATACCCTGGGTATGGTGAAGATACCCCGGGTATGGTGAAGATACCCTGGGTATGGTGAAGATAACCTGGGTATGATGACGATACCCTGGGTATGGTGAAGATAACCTGGGTATGATGACGATACCCTGGGTATGGTGAAGATACCCCGGATTGGTGAAGATAACCTGGGTATGATGACGATACCCTGGGTATGGTGAAGATAACCTGGGTATGGTGAAGATACCCTGGGTATGATGACGATACCCTGGGTATGGTGAAGATACCTTGGGTATGGTGAAGATAACCTGGGTATGGTGAAGATAACCTGGGTATGATGAAGATAACCTGGGTATGGTGAAGATAACCTGGGTATGGTGAAGATACCCTGGGTATGGTGAAGATAACCTGGGTATGGTGAAGATAACCTGGGTATGGTGAAGATAACCTGGGTATGGTGAAGATACCCTGGGTATGGTGAAGATAACCTGGGTATGGTGAAGATACCCTGGTATGGTGAACATAGCCTGGGTATGGTGAAGATACCCCGGTATGATGAAGATACCCTGGGTATGGTGAAGATAACCTGGGTATGATGAAGATACCCTGGGGATGATGACGATACCCTGGGTATGGTGAAGATACCCCGGGTATGGTGAAGATAACCTGGGTATGATGACGATACCCTGGGTATGGTGAAGATACCCCGGGTATGGTGAAGATAACCTGGGTATGGTGAAGATACCCCAGATTGGTGAAGATAACCTGGGTATGATGACGATACCCTGGGTATGGTGAAGATACCCCGGGTATGGTGAAGATAACCTGGGTATGATGACGATACCCTGGGTATGGTGAAGATACCCCAGATTGGTGAAGATAACCTGGGTATGATGACGATACCCTGGGTATGGTGAAGATACCCCGGATTGGTGAAGATAACCTGGGTATGATGACGATACCCTGGGTATGGTGAAGATACCCCGGGTATGGTGAAGATAACCTGGGTATGGTGAAGATAACCTGGGTATGATGACGATACCCTGGGTATGGTGAAGATACCCCGGGTATGGTGAAGATACCCTGGGTATGGTGAAGATAACCTGGGTATGATGACGATACCCTGGGTATGGTGAAGATAACCTGGGTATGATGACGATACCCTGGGTATGGTGAAGACACCTTGGGTATGGTGAAGATAACCTGGGTATGGTGAAGATAACCTGTGTATGATGAAGATAACCTGGGTATGGTGAAGATAACCTGGGTATGGTGAAGATAACCTGGGTATGGTGAAGATAACCTGGGTATGATGAAGGCATCAGGTGGGAATCTTATCTGCGTTCTGATTGGTTCCAGGGTAGACTCCTGGGATGTGTCTTCAAGCTGATCAGAGGCGCAGAGAACCAATGAGATCGAGCGAGCGAGAGGTAGAACAAATGGTATAACGTAGAACAGAGTGACCAATCATATTCCATGAAGAGCCAAACTAAACCAATCAGAACCTGAATCAGAACATTTGACCACAACCAGCTCCACCAATCAGAACAAAGACTCCGCCCACTACTCAGGTAGAGGGGAGGAGCTTATGTGTGATCAGTCTGACTGGTGGCTCTCTGTGGTACATGACTGAACACCTCTGATATAGAACATAGAACGTAGAACATAGAACGTAGAACGTAGAACATTGAGCGTAGAACATAGAACATAGAACGTAGAACATAAAACGTAGAACTTAGAACATTGAGCGTAGAACATAGAACGTTGAAGATAGAACGTAGAGCAGGAATCTCGGAGGTTTGAGCTGTAAATATCACTTATTTAAGAACTACTGACACTGTTGTCTGTCTGTCTCTCTGTCTGTCCACCTGTCTGTCTGTCTCTCTGTCCGTCTCTCTGTCTGTCCACCTGTCTGTCTGTCTCTCTGTCCGTCTGTCTGTCTGTCTGTCTGTCTGTCTGTCTCTCTGTCTGTCTCTCTGTCTGTCTGTCTGTCTGTCCACCTGTCTGTCTCTCTGTCTGTCCCCCTGTCTCTCTCTCTGTCTGTCTCCCTGTCCCCTGTCTGTCTGTCCACCTGTCTGTCTCTCTGTCTGTCCCCGTCTCTCTCTCAATCTGTCTCTCTCTCTGTCCACCTATCTGTCTGTCTGTCTGTCTCTCTGTCTCTCTCTCTGCCTGTCTGTCTGTCTGTCCACCTGTCTGTCTCTCTGTCTGTCCCCCTGTCTCTCTCTCTGTCTGTCCCCCTGTCCCCCTGTCTGTCTGTCTCTCTGTCTCTTTCTCTGTCTCTGTCCCCCTGTCTGTCTGTCTCTCTGTCTGTCCACCTGTCTGTCTGTCCCCCTGTCTATCTGTCTGTCTGTCTCTTTCTCTGTCTGTCTGTCTGTCTGTCTGTCTGTCTCTCTCTCTGTCCACCTGTCTGTCTGTCTGTCTGTCTGTCTGTCTGTCTGTCTCTCTCTCTGTCCACCTGTCTGTCTCTCTGTCTCTCTCTCTGTCTGTCTGTCCCCCTGTCTGTCTCTCAGGATGTCCAATGGGTGGAGGAGAAGCAGTCGTTGTATCAGAGGAATCAGCAGCTGGTGGAGAAGGTGAACAAACTGTAAAATCTCTTTTTGACTTTGAACACATGAAAGACAACGAATAATAATACGAGTGAATAAATGCATTCATATTAACATTGACTCTTTGTTTACATTAGTAAGACTGAATATTTCTGATAGAAGATATAAAAACGTGATGATGTGACGTTGTTTCTGTATGTTTCTGATATTCTGCAGGTGAAGCGGATGGAAGGTGAAGAACTGAAGCTGGAGAACGACATCCAGGACGTCAGAGACCAGAACGAACTGCTGGAGTTCAGGATCCTAGAGCTCGAGGTAAAGACAGTCAGACTGACCTAAACAACAACAACAACAACAAGTTCAAACAGTCAGACTGACACATGTCTCTGTTTCTATGGAAACCATGTTGACTGTTCAGGAGAGGGAGCGACGCTCACCTGCCATTAACTTCCAACACATCCATTTCCCAGAAGGCCTCAGTCCTCTACAGATCTACTGCGAGGCAGAGGGAGTCGCTGTGAGTAACAGTAGGCCTACACCTGAGTACACCTGTAAACACACCTGAGTGCACCTGTAACCATACCTAAGTACACCTGTAAACATACCTGAGTACACCTGTAAACACGCCTGAGTGCACCTACAAACACCGGAGTACACCCGTAAACACCTGAGTACACCTGTAAACACACCTGATTACACCTGTAAACATACCTGAGTACACCTATAAACACACCTGAGTACACCTGTAAACATACCTGAGTACACCTGTAAACACACCTGAGTGCACCTGTAACCATACCTAAGTACACCTGTAAACATACCTGAGTACACCTGTAAACACGCCTGAGTGCACCTACAAACACCGGAGTACACCCGTAAACACCTGAGTACACCTGTAAACACACCTGATTACACCTGTAAACATACCTGAGTACACCTATAAACACACCTGAGTACACCTGTAAACACACCTGAGTGCACCTGTAACCATACCTGAGTACACCTGTAAACATACCTGAGTACACCTGTTAACACACCTGAGTGCACCTACAAACACCGGAGTACACCCGTAAACACCTGAGTACACCTGTAAACACACCTGAGTACACCTGTAAACATACCTGAGTACACCTATAAACACACCTGAGTGCACCTGTAAACATACCTGAGTACACTTATAAACACACCTGAGTACACCTATAAACACACCTGAGTACACCTGTAAACACCTGAGTATACCTATAAACACACCTGAGTACACCTGTAAACACCTGAGTACACCTATAAACACACCTGAGTGCACCTACAAACACCTGAGTACACCTACAAACACCTGAGTACACCTGTAAACACACCTGCGTACACCTGTAAACATCTGAGTACACTTATAAACACACCTGAGTACACCTATAAACACACCTGAGTACACCTGTCAACACCTGAGTACACCTACAAACACTTGAGTGCACCTGTAAACACCTGAGTACACTTATAAACACACCTGAGTACACCTGTAAACACACCTGAGTACACCTGTAAACACCTGAGTACACCTGTAAACACACCTGAGTACACCTGTAAACACCTGAGTACACCTGTAAACATACCCGAGTACACCTACAAACATCTGAGTACACCTGTAATCACACCTGAGTACACTTGTAAACACCTGAGTACACCTGTGAACACACCTGAGTACACCTGTAAACACCTGAGTAAACCTGTGAACACACCTGAGTACACCTGAGTAATTGTTGGTTCTGCTGAATGATGTGTTGTGTTGTTGTTCTTCAGGAGATCGTGATCAGTGAGTTGATGAAGAAGCTGGACATTCTGGGAGATAACGCCGTAAGTGTATGTTGAATTTATTCTGTACATGTATGTGTTTAATTATTGAAGTCAATCAGTTTGGACCTGAACTCCGTCTTCTACCGTCGGTTCTGTTTATTTGGACCTGAAGCTTCAAACCTGAGCTTCAGTCTGCTGCAGTAGATCCTTCAGTTATTTACGTGTTATTGACGTGTTGTTGGCGTGTTGTTGACGTGTTATTGACGTGTTGTTGGCGTGTTGTTGACGTGTTGCTGTTTGCGTGTCTTCCTGCAGAACCTGTCCAATGACGAGCAGGTGGTTGTGATCCAGGCCAGGACTGTCCTCACTCTGGCAGAGAAGGTAACACAGCAGTGATGCTGACCTTTGACCCCGTCTGAATCATGTATATAAACACAGTCATTCTGTCCCCCTCTACCTGTCTCTCTACCTGTCTGTCTCTCTACCTGTCTCTCTACCTGTCTGTCTCTCTACCTGTCTGTCTCTGCTCAGTGGTTGGAGTCCATCGAGGTGACCAAGTCGGCTCTGCAGCAGAAGATGTTGGACATTGAAAGTGAGAAGGTAAAAGACTAAAAGGACAGCAGCAGCCTCGGTATGTGTTTGTATCATTAGTGACGGTAGAGAGACGGATATGAACGGGGTCAAACCCACGAGGACGCCTCATAGCAGCAGCGTTCTGAAAGCTTTAACAACTTTATACATTTTAAAAACATTAATGAGTTCCTCTTGAAGGAGTCGAACCAACCGAGGAGCTCGTCGTCACGGTGACGCCTCAGGTAAAAACACGGTGAAGTTGTTTACGGTTGTATTTCTGTTGTCTAACATTATCTGACAACCTTCAGGTGACCTTTGACCTCTGTGTGTTGTTGTGTAGGACCTGTTCAGTAAACAGAAGGGTTACCTGGATGAAGAGCTGGACTACAGGAAGCAGTCCATGGATCAGGCTCATAAGGTCAGTGTGAGACGCAGTGATAGTTCAACCCCCAACAACCCCCAACAACTCCCTAACAACCCCCTAACAACCCCTAAAAAACCCCAACAACCCCCTAACAACTCCCTAACAAACCCTAAAAACCCCAACAACCCCTATCAACTCCCTAACAACACCTAAAAACCCACAACAACTCCCTAACAAACCCTAAAAAAAACCAACAACCCCCTAACAACTCCCTAACAAACCCTAAAAACCCCAACAACCCCTAACAACCCCCTAACAACCCCCAACAACCCCCTAACAACCCCTAACAATCCCCAACATCCCCTTAACAACCCCTAACAAACCCTAAAACCCCCTGACAACCCCCCAACAACCCCCAACAACCCCTAACAACCCCCAACAACCCCCTAACAACTCCCTAACAAACCCTAAAAACCCCAACAACCGCTAACAACCCCTGACAATCCCCCAACAACCCCCTAACAACCCCCCAACAATCCCCAACAACCCCTAACAAACCCTAAAAACCCCTGACAACCCCCCAACAACCTCCTAACAACCCCTAACAAACCCTAAAAACCCCTGACAACCCCCCAACAACCGCCTAACAACCCCTAACAATCCCCAACAACCCCCTAACAACCCCTAACAAACCCTAAAAAAACCCAACAACCCCCTAAAAAAAACCAACATTCCCTAACAATCCCCGACAACCCCCTAATAACCCCCCAACAACCCCCCAACAACCCCGACAACCCCCTAATAACCCCCCAACAACCCCTAACAATCCCAAACAACCTCCCAACAACCCCCTAACAACCCCCTAACAACCCCTAAAAACCCCAACAACCCCCTAACAACTCCCTAACAAACCCTAAAAAACCCAACAACTCCCTAACAAACCCTAAAAACCCCAACAACCCCCTAACAACCCCTGACATCCCCCCAACAACCCCCTAACAACCCCCAACAACCCCTTAACAACCCCTAACAAACCCTAACAAACCCTAAAAACCCCTGACAACCCCCCAACAACCCCCAACAACCCCTAACAACCCCCTAACAACTCCCTAACAAACCCTAAAAACCCCAACAACTCCTAACAACCCCCTAACAACCGCTAACAACCCCCAACAACCCCTAACAACCCCTGACAATCTCCCAACAACCCCTAACAAACCCTAAAAAACCCAGACAACCCCCCAACAACCCCTAACAGCCCCTAACAGCCCCTAACAACCCCTAAAAACCCCTGACAACCCCCTAACAACCCCTAACAAACCCTAAAAACCCCTGACAACACCCCAACAACCCCCTAAAAATCCCTAACAATCCCCAACAACCCCCTAACAACCCTTAATAAACCCTAAAAAAACCAACAATCCCCTAAAAAAACCTAACATTCCCTAACAACCCCCGACAACCCCCTAATAACCCCCCAACAACCCCCGACAACTCCCTAACAAACCCTAAAAACCCCAACAACCCCTAACGACCCCCTAACAACCGTTAACAACCCCCAACAACCCCTAACAACCCCTAACAACCCCTGACAACCCCCCAACAACCCCTAACAAACCCTAAAAACCCCTGACAACCCCCCAACAACCCCTAACAGCCCCTAACAACCCCTAAAAACCCCTGACAACCCCCCAACAACCCCTAACAAACCCTAGAAACCCCTGACAACACCCCAACAACCCCCTAAAAACCCCTAACAATCCCCAACAACCCCCTAACAACCCTTAATAAACCCTAAAAAAAACCAACAACCCCCTAAAAAACCTAACATTCCCTAACAACCCCCGACAACCCCCTAATAACCCCCCAACAACCCCCGACAACTCCCTAACAAACCCTAAAAACCCCAACAACCCCTAACAACCCCCTAACAACCGCTAACAACCCCCAACAACCCCTAACAACCCCTAACAACCCCTGACAACCCCCCAACAACCCCTAACAAACCCTAAAAACCCCTGACAACCCCCCAACAACCCCTAACAGCCCCTAACAACCCCTAAAAACCTCTGACAACCCCCCAACAACCCCTAACAAACCCTAGAAACCCCTGACAACACCCCAACAACCCCCTAAAAACCCCTAACAATCCCCAACAACCCCCTAACAACCCTTAATAAACCCTAAAAAAAAACAACCCCCTAAAAAAACCTAACATTCCCTAACAACCCCCGACAACCCCCTAATAACCCCCCAACAACCCCCCCAACAACCCCCGACAACTCCCTAACAAACCCTAAAAACCCCTAACAACCCCCTAACAACCCCCTAACAACCGCTAACAACCCCCAACAACCCCTAACAACCCCTAACAACCCCTGACAATCCCCCAACAACCCCTAAAAAACCCTGACAACCCCCCAACGACCCCTAACAAACCCTAAAAACCCCTGACAACCCCCCAACAACCCCCTAAAAACCCCTAACAATCCCCAACAACCCCCTAACAACCCTTAATAAACCCTAAAAAAAACCAACAACCCCCTAAAAAAACCCAACATTCCCTAACAACCCCTGACAACCCCCGACAACCCCCTAATAACCTACCAACAACCCCCCAACAACCCCCAACAACCCCCGACAACCCCCTAATAACCCCCCAACAACCCCCCAACAACCCCTAACAACCCCTAACAACCCCCTAAAAAACCCAACAACCCCCGACAACCTCCCAACAACCCCCCAATAACCCCCTAACAACCTCTAACAACCACTAACAGCTTCACAAACACCGGTTCATTATTCTACTTTACTCCTCACAGCTAATATTGATTTTTCTGATGGGATGAAATATTTTCTTGGTGTCCTCAGAGGATCCTGGAGCTGGAGGCCATGTTGTTTGAGGCTCTGCAGCAGGAGGAGGAGTTCAGGATGGAGGGATTAAAGATGGAGAAGGGTCGTCTGTCTGAAACACTGACGGAGGACGAGAGGGACAGCCTGAGGAGAGCTATGGACCAATGGAAACGATCGGTGATGTGTGAGCTGAGAGAGAGAGACGTCCAGATCCTCCGAGAGAGGATGGAGATACTGCAGCTCACACAACAGGTAGATGGTTAAACTACAGGTAACCTGTTAAACTACAGGTAGATGTTTAAACTACATTTAACGACAGGTAGACTATTAAACTACAGGTAGACGTTTAAACTACAGGTAACTACAGGTAGACTATTAAACTACAGGTAAACTATTAAACTACAGGTAACTACAGGTAGACTATTTAACTACAGGTAAACTGTTAAACTACAGGTAAACTGTTAAACTACAGGTAAACTGTTAAACTACAGGTAGATGTTTAAACTACAGGTAACTTCAGGTAGACTATTAAACTACAAGTAAACTATTAAACTACAGGTAACTACAGGTAGACTATTAAACTACAGGTAGACGTTTAAAATACAGGTAACTACAGGTAAACTGTTAAACTACAGGTAACTACAGGTAGACTATTAGACTTAAGGTAGACGTTTAAAATACAGGTAACTACAGGTAAACTGTTAAACTACAGGTAAACTGTTAAACTACAGGTAACTACAGGTAAACTATTAAACTAGAGGTAAACTGTTAAACTACAGGTAAACTGTTAAACTACAGGTAGATGTTTAAACTACATTTAACTACAGGTGAACTGTTAAACTACAGGTAACTACAGGTAGACTATTAAACTACAGGTAGACGTTTAAACTACAGGTAAACTGTTAAACTACAGGTAAACTGTTAAACTACAGGTAACTACAGGTAAACTGTTAAACTACAGGTAAATTGTTAAACTACAGGTAACTACAGGTAAACTGTTAAACTAAAGGTAACTACAGGTAAACTGTTAAACTACAGGTGAACTGTTAAACTACAGGTAACTTCAGGTAAACTGTTAAACTAAAGGTAACTACAGGTAAACTGTTAAACTACAGGTAGACGTTTAAACTACAGGTAACTACAGGTAAACTGTTAAACTACAGGTAGACGTTTAAACTACAGGTAACTACAGGTAGACTATTTAACTACAGGTAAACTGTTAAACTACAGGTAAACTGTTAAACTACAGGTAAACTGTTAAACTACAGGTAACTACAGGTAGACTATTTAACTACAGGTAAACTGTTAAACTACAGGTAACTACAGGTAAACTGTTAAACTACAGGTAACTACAGGTAGACTATTAAACTACAGGTAGATGTTTAAAATACAGGTAACTACAGGTAAACTGTTAAACTACAGGTAACTACAGGTAGACTATTAAACTACAGGTAGACGTTTAAAATACAGGTAACTACAGGTAAACTGTTAAACTACAGGTATGGGCGGCTGTTTAGCTCAGTCGGTAGAGCGAGCGCCCATGTATCGCCAAGGCTCAGTCCTAGCAGCGGTGGACCCGGGTTCGAATCCGGCCTGTGGTCCTTTCTGCATGTCATTTCTCTCTCTCCTCCTTTCCAACACTCTATCCACTGTCCTATCAATAAATGCTTAAAAAAAACAAACTACAGGTAGATGTTTAAACTACAGATAACTACAGGTAAACTGTTAAACTACAGGTAGACGTTTAAACTACAGGTAACTATAGGTAAACTGTTAAACTACAGGTAGACGTTTAAACTACAGGTAACTACAGGTAAACTGTTAAACTACAGGTAGACGTTTAAACTACAGGTAACTACAGGTAAACTGTTAAACTACAGGTAACTACAGGTGGACTTGTTGTATGTTTCATGTATTGTTGGTGTTTGTGTTTCCAGAGGAACAAGGAGCTGGAGGAATTTATAGAAGCACAGAAACGACAGATTAAAGAGCTGGAGGAGAAGGTACGGAATAATAGAGACACAATAGAGTCTGGTTGTAAACGATCTACTTTCTGTGACTCTTCAACTGACTCTCCACTTCTTTTCTTTCAGTTTCTATTCCTCTTTCTATTCTTCTCTTTGGCGTTCATCCTCTGGTCCTAACAGCAGCTGGTGAGTCACACAGCAACACGTTTCAGTACACCTGGGGTACACCCTGTACACCTGGGGTGAACCCTGTACACCTGGGGTGAACCCTGTACACTTGGGGTAAACCCTGTACACTTGGGGAGAACCCTGTACACCTGGGGTGAACCCTGTACACCTGGGGTAAACCCTACAGGGTTTCCTATCATTGAGTGTTAGCTGTACAGATGTCAATGGTTGTATGAATCTATATAATGATGTAATTAAATCTCGTTAACGGTGTTGACGTCTGTGTTTCAGGGTGTGCAGCCTCCAGAGTCCAGCAGCTGAACACTCAGCAGGGTCGGCTCAGTCTGATCGGACCGAAGCGACATGAGGATTCAGAAGGATTCAGGGTTTGAACCAGCAGCTTCCTGACTGAGGCACGTTGGCTTCACTGCCCCACTGACCTGCCTCTGGCTGCTGTCAGCCAATCAGAGCAGAGCCCAGCTGTCAGCTGACTCTGGAACTACACCGTCACACCTCAAGGACGAAGACAAGGATGGTTTCCACGGCCACAGATGAACGTTGTGTTTCAGACAAGTGAAACCCACAACGACAATATGCTAACTAGCTTCCTGTTAGCTACTGTTTACCAGGAAGTTCTTGTTCAGACACCTGATATGTAGCTGACACACATTCTGGCTTCAGGAGGCCAGCTAGACCAAAGTGGTGCTGGACGACACGCAGTGTTAGCTCAGCTAGCTGGACGACACGCAGTGTTAGCTCAGCTAGCTGGACGACACGCAGTGTTAGCTCAGCTAGCTGATTTTAAACATTGCTAGCTAACGGAGCGTGTTGGTTGGGTCGGTTGCAGGTGTCTGACCCGGTCGTGTCTGACCCGGTCGTGTCTGACCCGGTCGTGTCTGACCCGGTCGTGGGTGAATGACGCTCAAGTGACGACCGAGATCGATGAACTACAAACAGACGTTCAGTAAAGCGGTTGCTAAGTTACCTTGATGAGTTCACACAGTAGAAACAGTAGAAACAGTAGAAACAGTAGAAGCTGTTGCTAAATGGAGCGTTCTCGTCTGCCCTGATGTAAGTTCAGTTGAATTTAACTGTGTTCTGATTGGCTGTTCCTGCAGGCTGGAGAGTGATGTCACACTGTAGAGCCTCTCAGCTCCCTCGTAGATCTGAGGTTACGGTGTGTAACCTTCATGTAGTTTCAGCCCACCTGAATCATCCCGGGACCAAAAACTGATGAAGGACACACTCGTTGACGGCGTCAGAAGGTCCGCTGGAGGTCAGAGCTGCAATGACTGAACAATGAACCGGTTCTGATCCGAAGAAACGAAGCATGAAATCTGAAACAGGTTTAAAAACTGCTCAGAAACATTTGATCTCATAATAAAAACCTGCTGCAGAGGTTCTGATCCGGTCTCTGCAGAGGTTCTGATCCGGTCTCTGCAGAGGTTCTGATCCGGTCTCTAGACCAGATCAACTGGGAGGTCAACGTGATGGAGGAAAGTACAACGTCAGTGTTTCACAGACCCGCCTGAATAATGGAGGATAATTTCACAAATCTAAAACGATGTATTATTATATACTATATTATACTATTACTATACTGTTATACTATATTATATACTATTATTACTATAATAATTATTATTATTAGGCTATATGAATTTATGCATTTTTCATTTCACTCTGCTACTCGAGATAATCAGTTGACTATCTGATCAAAGTAAATGGAAATATGAAAATAGAAAGTGAGTTAAATAAAAGTACAGAAAATAAATGTTCAAATAAAAAGTTTAATATTTTTACAGTTTGGTTAATTTTCAAATCAGAATACATTTTTTATTTTTCAGATAAAATGTTCCTGCATATCAGGGCTTTGACTTCCAT
>JAUPFX010000020.1:27776145-27803645 GCA_036937225.1 Sebastes paucispinis | reverse complement strand
TCAATCAATCAATCAATCAATCAATCAATCAATCAATCAATCCAATGAGGAAGCAGCTGCTTCCACGGGGTGGGGGAGTCTCCTCCACACCGAGAGCCAATCAGCAACCAGCACATAAAGTACTTCCGGGGTCATCTTTCAAAATAAAAGCATGTGCAGTTCATACAATCACACATCGGAATATATATATATGTATATATACTCTATATGTATGTATACATATATATATTGTATATATATATACTATATATTTATATATATTGTTTGTATATAAATATATATATATACATACTGTATATATATATGTATATACAATATACATATATATACAGTATGTATATATACAATATACATATATATACAGTATGTATATATACACAGTATGCTGTGTATATATATATATATACTGTATCAGTATACATATATAAATATATAGTATATATATCTACTGCATTGTAAATAGAACTAGCTCCTTCTTTCTTTCTCAGAACTTGATTTGGACCTAAATGTTAAATTTAATATTAAAATAAAGATATTTCTCGTCTACGGGACTTTATTTTGAAGCTCCGCACCGGAAGCCTTGTGTGTGTGTGTGTGTGTGTGTGTGTGTGTGTGTTGTAGGCAGCGTGACGTCAGAGCTGAGGGAGCAACAATAGCTGAGTGTGCGTGTGCGTGTGAGCGGATCAATCAGCCGATAGATCGATCAGGATGGCGTTCCAGACTAAGAAGAACAGCGCGAGACCAGCGGTAGGTCCAGAGCCGAGGCGAGCCGGACCGAGCCGAGCCGAGCCGGGGTACCGGGTCTGGTGCTGATGCTGATGCTGGGTTAGGGTGAGGAGGAGAGGATGCTGCAGACCCACTGATCCAGACCGGTACCTGCCCTGGAGACCCGCCCGGTCCGGTCCGGTCCGGCTCGGTTCTAAAGAGGCGGTGATGCTGAGAGATCAATAAATGACATTATTGATTAGATTATTAATAATATTTAATGATCACAAGGTGCGTTCAGGGAGAGTGGGACATTTGAGCTCTGCCTCGTTCTGACTTCATCATACTGCTGTTAAAACACTTCCTGTCAATCAATAATCACCTGTGTGACGTCATCACGGTGGGCGTGGCTGAAAGTCAGAGTACATATAAATACCTTTATTTATATATATATATATTTATATATTTATATTTATATATAAAGTAATGTTTTCTGACGTCCCACTGAACCTGAACCTGAAACACGTGAAATAAAGAAACGCCGCCGTGTTCATCGGATGTCTTTGACTTCCTGTTGGCCTCCTCCCATTTTACCCAGCATGCTCTCTGTCTGTTTCCAGGGCGACCGTCTCATCATCAAAGGAGGAAAGATCGTCAATGACGACCAGTCGTTCTACGCCGACGTCTACGTGGAGGACGGGACCGTCAAGTAAACGCATTGATATTGATTATTAGTAGTTATGACCTCCACCTGACCTCCACCTGACCTCCACCTGACCACCTGACCACCACCTGATCACCTGACCTCCACCTGACCTCCACCTGACCACCTGACCACCACCTGATCACCTGACCTCCACCTGACCTCCACCTGACCACCTGACCACCACCTGATCACCTGACCTCCACCTGACCACCTGACCACCTGACCTCCACCCAACCTCCACCTGATCTCTACCTGACCACCTGACCTCTACCTGACCTCCACCTGACCACCTGACCTCCACCCAACCTCCACCTGATCTCTACCTTACCACCTGACCACCACCTGACCTCCACCCGACCTCCACCTGACCACCTGACCTCCACCCGACCTCCACCTGACCTCCACCCAACCTCCACCTGGTCTCTTCCTGACCACCTGACCTCTACCTGACCTCCACCCGACCTCCACCTGACCATCTGACCTTCACCTGACCACCTGACCTCCACCTGACCACCTGACCTCCACCTGACCTCCAGCTGACCACCTGACCTCCACCTGACCACCTGACCTCCAACCGACCTCCACCTGACCTCCACCTGACCTCCATCCGACCTCCACCTGACCTCCACCTGACCAACTGACCTCCAGGTGACCTCCAGGTGAGTTGTGGGTGGTAGCTGTCTGTGACATCATCAGATTTCCTGTTGTGTTTCCTGATCAGACAGATCGGTGAGAACCTGATCGTACCGCCGGGCGTGAAGACGGTGGACGCGTACGGTCAGCTGGTGATCCCTGGGGGAGTTGACGCCAACACCAACCTGCACGCTCCGCAGAAAGGCATGAACCCCACCGATGGCTTCTACCACGGAACCAGAGCCGCCGTGTCCGGGGGAACTACCACCATCAGTCAGATAACCACCAATCAATAACCTATCAATACTCATCTATCAATAACCTATCAGTACTCATCAATCAATAACCTATCAGTACTGATCGGTGGCGGTTGTGTTTCCAGTGGACCACGTCCTGGTGGAGGCGGGGACTAGTTTACTGACGGCGTTCGATCAGTGGAGGGAGACGGCGGAGCAGACGGCGTGCTGCGACTTCTCGCTCCACCTGGACATCACTCGCTGGCACGAAGGACTCTATGAAGAGATGGAGACGCTCGTCAAAGACCAAGGTGAGAAGTCGGTCCACTGATCGCTACTAAAGACTCTAACGACTCTAAAGACTCTAAAGACTCTGAAGACTCTGAAGACCCTAACGTCTCTGAACTGAACTATGTATTAAGTGTAATATTGGTGTTACAGGTGTGAACTCCTTCCTGTTCTTCATGTCCTACAAAGACAAATACCAGAGCTCCGACTCTCAGGTGAGCTACACTCTCAGGTGAGCTACACTCTCAGGTGAGCTCCACTGTGTGGTTGTTGCTCAGGTTGGTTCGGTTTAGTAGGCGTCAGTGTTTTCTCTTCACTGAACTAAATCTGCTTTCTGTTTCAGCTCTACGAGGCATTCGGGGTCCTCCGGGATCTTGGAGCCATCGCACAGGTGCACGCTGAGAATGGTGACATCATTGATGAGGTAACACACCTGAGTGTAAATTAAAGAACAGACGTCAGCTGAAGGTTCAGTTCTGGTCTGATTCTAACGGAGAACTCAAACTGGTTCGTGTTTCAGGAACAGAAGAAGCTTCTCTCTCTCGGCATCACTGGACCTGAAGGACACGTTTTATCTCACCCTGAAGAGGTACTCACATCTGTAATTACACCTGTAATAACACCTGTCACACACACCTGTAATTACACCTATAATTACACCTGTCACACACCTGTCACACAACTGTAATTACACCTGTCACACACCTGTAATTACACCTGTAATAACACCTGTAATTACAAATGTAATTACACCTGTCACACACCTGTAATTACACCTGTAATAACACCTGTCACATACACACACCTGTAATTACACCTATAATTACACCTGTCACACACCTGTCACACACCTGTAATTACACCTGTCACACACCTGTAATTACACCTGTAATAACACCTGTCACACACACCTGTAATAACACCTGTAATTACACCTGTCACACACCTGTAACCTGTAACAAGTGTTACTGATGGTAGTGATGATGATGATGACGTGTTGTCATGTTGTGTGTCAGGTGGAGACGGAGGCGGTGTATCGGGCCGTCACCATCGCCAAGCAGGCCAACTGTCCGCTGTACGTTACCAAGGTGATGAGCAAATCTGCCGCTGATGTCATCGCCAAAGCCAGGAAGAAAGGTGACATCATCATCCTCATGTGTTCTTCATCACCCCCTTTAATCCACATCAGGTTCAACATGCTCCTGTCTCTGTCCTCAGGTATCGTGGTGTATGGGGAGCCAATCACAGCCAGCCTGGCCACTGACGGCTCTCACTATTGGTCCAAAGACTGGGCCACAGCTGCCGCCTTTGTCATGAGCCCGCCTCTCAACCGTGATCCCTCAACTCCACAGTACCTAACCTCTCTGTTAGCATGGTTAGTATGACTCTACCTCTCTGTTAGCTTGGTTAGTATGACTCTACCTGTCTGTTAGCATGGTTAGTATGACTCTACCTGTCTGTTAGCATGGTTAGTATGACTACCTGTCTGTTAGCATGGTTAGTATGACTCTACCTGTCTGTTAGCTTGGTTAGTATGACTCTACCTCTCTGTTAGCTTGGTTAGTATGACTCTACCTGTCTGTTAGCATGGTTAGTATGACTACCTGTCTGTTAGCATGGTTAGTATGACTCTACCTGTCTGTTAGCTTGGTTAGTATGACTCTACCTCTCTGTTAGCTTGCTTAGCATTAATGTAACCTCACCTTCCACCTCAGCGGTCTAGGTGATCCAGGTGATCCAGGTGAACCAGGTGATCCAGGTGAACCAGGTGATCCAGGTGATCCAGGTGAACCTGACAGGTGTTTGTCATGTGTGTTTTGTCCAGTGGAGACCTCCAGGTGACGTCCAGCGCTCAGGCCAGCTTCTCCACGGCCCAGAAAGCCGTCGGTAAAGATGACTTCACTCTGATCCCAGAGGGAACCAACGGGATCGAGGAGAGGATGTCCGTGGTGTGGGACAGAGCTGTGGTAAGATAGGTAGTCTCCACGTCATCACACCTGGAAGACATTCATAGTGCTGCACTCTGTTATTCACGTGGAGACTGATCACTTTGTTTGAAACAGACTGAAGGATTTATTCAGCTGTAAAAATATCCTGCAGCCAACGCCAAATTATTCAGCTGTAAAAATATCCTGTAGCCAACGCCAAATTATTCAGCTGTAAAGATATCCTGCAGCCAACGCCAAATTATTCAGCTGTAAAGATATCCTGCAGCCAACGCCAAATTATTCAGCTGTAAAAATATCCTGCAGCCAACGCCAAATTATTCAGCTGTAAAAATATCCTGCAGCCAACGTCAAATTATTCAGCTGTAAAAATATCCTGCAGCCAACGCCAAAACATGGCCCCCAATAGTTTAGTCTTCATTAAGGGGATTGGTTCCACATTAAGATAAGGGTTCTTTGTCACTGTCATTATAAAATTCAGTGTCTGATTTTTCTCCTTCTGTCTCTGCAGTCTACGGGGAAGATGGACGAGAACGAGTTTGTTGCTGTAACAAGCACCAACGCTGCTAAACTCTTCAACATGTACCCACGAAAAGGTATCACATCCGTCAGGAAACGTTGCTCTGTGGAGGAGACAGACACACTGATGGTGCTGCACTACATCTACTGGCACTCAGTATAACAGAGGACAGGTTGAGGACAGGTTGAGGACATCTACTGACACTTAGTATAACAGAGAACAGGTTGAGGACAGATTGAGGACATCTACTGACACTTAGTATAACAGAGGACAGGTTGAGGACAGATTGAGGACATCTACTGACACTTAGTATAACAGAGGACAGGTTGAGGACAGGTTGGGGACAGGTTGAGGACAGGTTGAGGACAGGTTGAGGACAGGTTGGGTTCAGGTTCCTCTGTTGGATTCAGGACAAGGTGGTAACTGAAGTGTAACACTGATGTTTCAGATCACTGAAGATGAGGTTCTAGTTGAAGGTCTCAGGAGGTTCCTCGTTCTGTTCAGATCAGCTGATGTTTGTTTCAGAAGATGAAGCTCAATATGTGACGCGTCCGTCCGTCTGTCTGTCTTCAGGGAGGATCGCCGTCGGATCTGATGCTGACATCGTCGTCTGGAATCCGAAGGAGACACGAACTGTTTCTGCAAAGACTCACAACCTGGTAACAACAAATCAATAATCAATAACCAATCATCAATCATCAATCATCAGTAATCAGTAATCAATCATCATGATGAGGTGACCCTCCTCCTCTTCCTCCTCTCTCTCTCCTCCTCTCCTCCTCCTCCTCTCTCTATCGTCTCTCTCCTCCTCCTCCTCTCCTCCTCCTCTCTCCTCCTCCTCCTCTCTCTCTCTCTCCTCATCCTCTCTCTCCTCCTCCTCCTCTCCTCCTCCTCTCTCCTCCTCCTCCTCTCTCTCTCCTCATCCTCTCTCTCCTCCTCCTCCTCTCCTCCTCCTCTCTCTCCTCCTCCTCCTCTCTCTCTGCTCCTCCTCCTCTCTCTCCTCATCCTCTCTCTCCTCCTCCTCCTCTCTCCTCTCCTCCTCCTCTCTCTCTATCCTCTCTCCTCCTCCTCTCTCCTCATCCCCTCTCTCTCCTCCTCCTCCTCCTCTCCTCCTCTCTCTCCGCCTCCTCCTCCTACTCTCTCTCTCCTCATACTCTCTCTCTACTCCTCCTCTCTCCTCCTCTTCCTCCTCTCCTCCTCCTCCTCTCTCTATCCTCTCTCTCCTCCTCCTCCTCTCCTCTCTCTCCTCCTCTCTCTCTCCTCCTCCTCCTCTCCTCCTGCTCTTCCTCCTCTCCTCCTCCTCCTCTCTCTATCCTCTCTCTCCTCCTCCTCCTCTCCTCCTCGTCTCTCTCTCCTCATCCTCTCTCTCTCCTCCTCTCTCTTCCTCCTCCAGACGGTGGAGGTGAACATCCTGGAGGGTCTGGAGTTTCGAGGCGTGGCGTCGGTGGTGATCTCCGGCGGTCGGGTCGTTCTGGAGGACGGAAAACTGGACGTGATGGAAGGTTCAGGACGCTTTGTCCCCAGAAAGGCGTTCCCCGACGCCGTCTACAAGAGGATCAGAGCCCGCAGCAAGGTAACTAACCAACTAGTTAACTAGTGGTTAATCTAAAGCTCTGACAGAAGCCTGCAGCGAGGTAACCTACCAGGGAACTAGTTAACCACACAACCAACTGGTTAACTAGTTTACTGCCTGACCAACAGGTTAACCAGATAACCAGCTGTCTGTCTGAGATAGGATCGGGTAACCTAGTTAACCAACCGACCAACTAGTTAACCCTTTACTTACTAGAAGATGTTAACAGGTGGAGGCTGGTTCAGCCTGTCTGGTTGGTTAACTATTTGAACTAGTTGGCTAGTTGGTTGAACTGATCAGTTAACGGACCAGTCCATCACGAACCGATCAGTTAACGGACCGGTCCATCAGGAACCGATCAGTTAACGGACCGGTCCATCAGGAACCGATCAGTTAACGGACCAGTCCATCAGGAACTGATCAGTTAATGGACCGGTCCGTCAGGAACCGATCACTTAACGGACCAGTCCATCAGGAACTGATCAGTTAACCGACTGGTCCGTCACTGACAGACATCTTGTCTCCTGGTCTCAGATGGCGGAGGCTCGCGGCGTCCCCCGTGGAAACTACGACGGTCCGGTCCATGATGTCATCAGTATGAGTAAATCGGTCCCGCCCACTCCGACCACCAGGGGGACCCCCTGCCCCAAAACCCAGATCAGCCTCCGGAACCTCCACCAATCAGGATTCACCCTGGCAGGTAGTGAACACACACACGCACGAACACACACACACACACACACACACACACACACACACACACACACGTATCTGTGTATGTATCTGCAGTGTTCTGATCAATTATCTGATCAGGTATAGGTGATTGACTCTGAGTTGCATTCTGGGTAAACAGTTTAGACCAGTTTATACTAGCAGCAGCTGAGTACTGCAGTTAAATATTCATATTCATATTAGTATTCATATACTCATATACTCAGACCACGTTCTTCTTCTTCTGTCCAGGAAGTCAGATCGACGACCACATCCCTCGCCGCTCCACTCAGAAGATCGTGGCGCCGCCTGGTGGACGCTCCAACATCACTTCGTTATCGTAAAACCACAAGAACCATGTTGAAGAGTCGCCAGTACTACAAGATACTACAAGATACTGCAACAAGATACTGCTACAAGATACTGCCCAACCCTTACAAACCCTATGACAGTAGTACTTCAACTACTACTGAACCCTACAACAACCTTAGAACTAGTACTACACCCTATAACAGTAGTACTTCAACTACTACTGAACCCTACAACAACCTTAGACCTAGTACTACACCCTATAGCAGTAGTACTTCAACTACTACTGAACCCTACAACAACCTTAGACCTAGTACTACACCCTATAACAGTAGTACTTCAACTACTACTGAACCCTACAACAACCTTAGACCTAGTACTACACCCTATAACAGTAGTATTTCAACTACTACTGAACCCTACAACTCAACCTCTAGTTATAACCCTGACAACAAGTACTAAATATTGCAGTAATTGTACTTTTACTAGTATCAAACCCTTCAACAACCATCCAGCTAGTACTAAATTCTAAAACCATGGTACTTCATGTAGTACTAAACCCTGCTACAATGGTAGTACAACTCTACAAATACTATTAAACCCAGCTTACCCTGCCCTACTAAACAATGGTACTACAACCATACAAGTACTACAATCTTGCAAGTACTAAACCCTACTATAATTGACTTTGACTAGTACTGAATGTTACAGCACTGATAATACAAGGCTACAAAAAGTACTTTATCCTACAACTAACACCAGTAGTACTTCAACTAGTATTAAACCCTAAATCTAATACTTAATCCTACAATAATGGTACTACAACCATACCAGTACTACTAAGCCCTACAACTATTTACTAAATCCTGCACCTAGTGTACTTCAACTGAAGTAGTACTGAGTGTTACAACAATGGTACTACAACCCATCGACTAGTACTAAATCCTACAACAATGGTACTTTAACGAGTACCAAATGAAGTACTCTGATCCTTCCACATGTGTACTCAACATTATTCATAAAACGCTTCATCATGTTCTCTTTGTCTCTCAGTGCTCTCTGTTAAAGGTAGTACACTACTGCTAGTAGTAGTAGTAGTAGTAGTAGTAGTAGTAGTAGTAGTAGTAGTAGTATGACCCCAGAAAATACGTCCTGTTTTCTTATTGACAGCCGGCCTCATCGAAATACTTTGTCCATTCTTCCCATAAATCCATTCTGCTCATATTAATTAGATTAATATCATCCTGGTTCCGACTCTGAGCTGGAGATTAACACCAGTCTGTAGTATTTAATAATTAAAGGTCATAACGTGATTATTCAGGTATCTGTTAGTCTCAATCTGAACCACTATGGGACCTTTATTATAATAATATAATCTTTATTGTTCTGTTATAGATTCAGTGTGTGGTACCATGAGGTACCATGTAGTACTGTGAGGTACCATGTAGTACCATGTGGTACCATGTAGTACCATGTAGTACCATGTAGTACCATGTTCCAACTATGTGTTTAATTCACTGATAAAGTTCATCTTAGTTATGATAAAGTATTTGATAGTCGACCGTTAGAGACGAACCATCAACTTCAACACATCAACGGACTAAATGGTGCTAATGAATCCAGTAGAAGCCTGCAAGTAGCAATCTCTTCAATATAATATAATATATACCATAATACCATACCATAAATACCACGCCCCCCCTACAGGACCTAAACTCTGCCCCCCAGAAACATCTAAAACAAACTAACATCACCACATATAGAAACAGAACTCTGCTGAGACCGTGGACGTATTATCAGAACCGGTTCTGGACTACAGTCAGTGTAAATTTCACTTTTCTATCTTTGAGGTTTTCTTCTGGACATGCTCAGTTTCTCAGTTTCTCCTGCTGGCCCCGCCCCCACGCAGATTGGTGAACCGATGGAGCGGATTGGTAGACTTCACCTGTAAGGTGATTAGCTCCAAGTTGATGATTTATCGTCATTAGTTCTCACAGATTCTGACCTTTAAATTTACCTTTTATTTTAAAGCAAAGTGACTGTTGGCTCGCCAACAACCCCTGTGATCGGTTTACCAATCCCTGCGCTCGGTTTACCAATCCCTACGCTCGGTTTACCAATCCCTACGCTCGGTTTACCAATCCCTACGCTCGGTTCACCAATCCCTGCGCTCTGTTTACAAATCCCTGTGATCGGTTTACCAATCCCTGCGCTCTGTTTACAAATCCCTGTGATTGGTTTACCAATCCATATGATCGGTTTACCAATCCCTGCGCTCTGTTTACCAACCCTTGTGATCGGTTTACCAATCCATGTGCTCGGTTTACCAATCCCTCTGATCGGTTTACCAATCCCTACGCTCGGTTTACCAATCCCTCTGCTCGGTTTACCAATCCCTGTGCTCGGTTTACCAATCCCTGTGATCGGTTTACCAATCCATATGATCGGTTTACCAATCCCTGCCTTCTGTTTACCAACCCCTGTGATTGGTTTACCAATCCATATTATCGGTTTACCAATCCATACGCTCTGTTTACCAATCCCTGTGATCGGTTTACCAATCCATATGATCAGTTTACCAATCACTGCGCTCTGTTTACCAACCCCTGTGCTCTGTTTACCAACCCCTGTGATCGGTTTACCAATCCATATGATCGGTTTGCCAATCCATACGCTCTGTTTACCAACCCCTGCGCTCTGTTTACCAACCCCTGTGATCGGTTTACCAATCCATATGATCGGTTTGCCAATCCATACGCTCTGTTTACCAATCCCTGCGATCGGTTTACCAACCCCTGTGATTGGTTTACCAACCCTTGTGATCGGTTTACCAATCCATACGCTCGGTTTACCAATCTGTGTGCCACACCAGTATTGTTTTCTACCATATGACCGTGGGGGGGTGGCCTTTATCTGATGGAGGTTTCTGACCCGACGGAGCCGTAACACGTCTGTTAATACAGCCACGGTCTGACTCGGCTATTAGAGGGTCCGCAACGTCCACCGTGACCTCTGACCTCTGACTGTGATGTCACAGCTGCAGAGCCCCTCCCCTTCCTGCTGTATGACCTCTGATGACCTCTGAAGGGATTTTTAACAGTGTTTTTGATTTGTAAAGACTTCATTTGATACCATGATCATTTTGTATTTTTTACAGTTTTTGTATCGTAGCAGTGTTAGCATCAGTGATTGTAGCACTCACACACGGTTCAGCCAGCGAGCAGCCCACGGCGGCCATGTTGGCGCCAAGCTGTTGCTATAGAAACTAAATATTGTACAACGATGCTGTTGGACGACAGACATTTTGTGTCCTTAAAGGAATTGTTTGATATTTTGAGAGTCAGATGTTCAGATTGATAACAGTAAATATGAAGCCAGCAGCCAGTTAGCTTAGCTTAGCTTAACTTAGCTTAGCTTAGCTTAGTTTATCAAACACTGTAGTACAGATTCAGCTCCAACATGGCGGCTGTTTTCCTGCAGGCTGACCTGTTTCTGTAGCAGTTGGTAGTTTCTCCGTCCTCACAGATGCACTGGAGCCATATGGAGCCGACATGGAGCCGACATGGAGCCAACATGGAGCCAACATGGAGCCAACATGGAGGAAACATGGAGCCAACATGGAGGCCACATGGAGCCAACATGGAGGCAACATGGAGCCAACATGGAGGCAACATGGAGCCAACATGGAGCCAACATGGAGCCAATATGGAGCCAACATGGAGCCAACATGGAGGCCACATGGAGGCCACATGGAGCCAACATGGAGGCAACATGGAGCCAACATGGAGCCAACATGCAGCCAATATGGAGCCAACATGCAGCCAATATGGAGCCAACATGGAGCCAACATGGAGGCAACATGGAGCCAATATGGAGCCAACATGGAGCCAACATGGAGCCAATATGGAGCCAACATGGAGGACATGAATTTGCAGCGTCGAAATATTTGACTTTGAAAATCATATAATCTGAATTTATTTTTTCTGAATTCAACTCTTTGAAATTAAAATGTGAAATTTCTTGATTTGCAATTTCAGACGCTGAATTTGAATGTATTCAATGTTCACAAATTCAGATCCAGGTTAGTTATTTTAGGCGTTGTGTGGCGACGGTGCATCTGTTGTTGTTGTTGTTGTTGTTGTTGTTGTTGTTGTTGTTGTTGTCGTGAAGGTATAAAAGTCCTCTTCCAACTTGTTCGAGCTGCATGAATAAAGTGTAAAGAGAAACACGGCAGAGTGAGACGTCTGTTTTTATCCATCACTGAAGTTGAAGAGTACTACTAGTATACTTCTTTTACACTTCAAATAAGAGAGTTTCCTTGCAGTTTACTTTTTACGTACTTATCAGAGATATATTATAAAAGTGTACTTGGCTCATACAGAAAACAGAAAAGTTTAAGTATGCTTGACTTATACTTGTACCTAATCTTTTGATCAGGATATACTTAAGAAAATGATAAGTTAGTATAGTTGTAGTATAAAAACTATTAAACTAGTAGTTTACTGAGAGTATACTTTAAAGTGTACTAAACTAAAAAGTGGGCTTATTAAGTCCCAAGATGTATTGAAGTAGTACAAGTATAAATCTAGTACATTGATATAAGTATACTTACTACTTAAAGTCTACTTGGGAAATATATACTTGAACTTTACCAAGTATACTTCATAAAATAAACTTGCAGTATACATAATATAATATATAGAATAATATAAATATAAATAAACTACATATAGAGTATATTTATAATATTTATATTATTAATCAGATCAGAAATAAAAAAATCCAAATTAAGAATTTTAAAGATTATAGATTTGTATGTAAATTATATAAATTAATTCCAAATGTTTATTTTATGAAGAAATTATGTAGAAACATAAACGTTCATGTTTGTAAAATCATGATCAGTTTTAATCTGGATAATGTTACTGGTTTCCTTTATTTATTTATCTATCTATATCTATTTATTTATTTATTTATTTCTCTATTTATTTATTTATTTCTCTATTTATTTATTCATCTATTTATTGATTGATTGATTGATTGATTTAGACAACAGGATGAAGCAGCTGTACCGATGACATCAGCACCAATAGGGGGAGCAGCTGAGGTCACATGATCAGACAGACACACACAGGACTAATCAATGAAGTCTGATGAGCTGAGAGGAGCTGCAGCCTGAGGTGAGTCTAAACCTCCTCATTCACTCATTCACTCATTCATTCATTCACTCATTCAGCTGTGTGAACTGAGTAAAGTTTGATCCAGTAACTCTCCGTCTGTTGTTGTTTTATACTTTTGATCACAGTTAAATGTTAATGTTCACCTGTTTCTAGCTCTATATTCTCTATTCTCTATATTTCTATATTCTCTATTTTTTCTATAGTTCTATATTCTGTATAGTTCTATATTTCTATATTCTCTATATTCTCTATATTTCTATATTCTCTATATTCTCTATATCTCTATATTCTCTATTTGTTCTATATTTCTCTATTCTCTATATTCTCTATATTTCTATATTTCTATATTCTCTATATTTCTCTATTCTCTATATTTCTCTATTCTCTATATTCTCTATATTTCTATATTCTCTATATTTCTCTATTCTCTATATTCTCTATATTTCTATATTCTCTATATTTTTTCTATAGTTCTATATTCTGTATATTCTGTGTATTTCTATATTGTCTATATTTCTATATTAGACGGAGGTGGTTCTGGTTGTTGTGACTGACAGGAAGGAGGAACTGGGTCTGAGTTCCTTCAGGAGGTTTCAGGTGTTGAACCTCCTGAAGGAAGTCAGGCTGAGTTGGTTTCAGGTGTTGAACCGTGGTCAGAGATCAGAGGTCAGAGGTCGCAGGTCAGTTCAGCTGAACACTCTGCATTGTGTGATATTAAAAGTGTTTAACTTGGTGAACCTGTAGGAAGTCTGGACCAGACTACCAGAATAAGAGCCCGGCGGCGGGGGGGTCCTAGAGGAGGCTGATGGGGGAGTCTCGGCTCATCGTGGAGGAGCTGCTGGCTCTCTGTCTCCAGAGGATCACCATGGAGGAGGACACTGTGGACAGCGAGCGGGGTGAGACGTCCTCACTGATCCAGGATCACTTTACAGGTTATTCAGACAGAGACGGACTGAAAGACCATCTTTACCCTCACACTGTCTCCTCAGTCTGAAGACATAGACTGAGGACAGAGACAGACAGAAAGACCATCTTTACCCTCATACTGTCTCCTCAGTCTGAGGACATAGACTGAGGACAGAGACAGACAGAAAGACCATGTTTACCCTCACACTGTCTCCTCAGTCTAAGGACAGAGACTGAGGACAGAGACAGACAGACAGAAAGACCATCTTTACCCTCACACTGTCTCCTCAGACTGAGGACGTAGACTGAGATTTGTCCTTCTGTCCTCTCAGAGTTCGTTCAGGTGGTGAAGAACTTCGAGGCAGTGAGGAAGCGCTGGCTTCACGCCGAGCTGGAGCTGAAGAAGTACAAGGAGCTGCTGGTGAAGTCGGACGTGTCCAAAGCTGCTCTGGAGGTCAAACTGAAGCACGCTCGCAACCAGCTGGACGTGGAGATGAAGAAACGCTACAAGATCGAAGGCGACTACCAGTACCTGGTGAGTCCCAACGCCGAGGAGACTACCGGTACCTGGTGAGTCCCAACGCCGAGGAGACTACCGGTACCTGGTGAGTCCCAACGCCGAGGAGACTACCGGTACCTGGTGAGTCCCAACGCTGAGGAGACTACCGGTACCTGGTGAGTCCCAACGCGGAGGAGACTACCGGTACTTGGTGAGTCCCAATGCCGCGTAGACTACCGGTACCTGGTGAGTCCCAACGCCGCGTAGACTACCGGTACCTGGTGAGTCCCAACGCCGAGGAGACTACCGGTACCTGGTGAGTCCCAACGCCGAGGAGACTACCGGTACCTGGTGAGTCCCAACGCCGAGGAGACTACCGGTACCTGGTGAGTCCCAACGCCGAGGAGACTACCGGTACCTGGTGAGTCCCAACGCCGCGTTCTAACACCATGTCCCAACGCTACGTCCCAACGCTACGTCCCTGCTCCACCATGTCAGTTCTTAAACAGTGTCTCTGCTCCGGTAGCGCATGAACCCTTTAGACGTTAATGACTCGGTGGTGTTTCCTCTAGCGCCACTACCAACATGTTTAACCCCACTACTGTTCAGACTCTCTGCAGCATGTAGGCGGCGCTGAGAGTCTGGATCCCTGGATCACTGGATCACTGCTCTTGTCTCTGATTGGCAGCAACGGCAGATGCAGCTCATGTGTGACATCCTGGTCCACGACAGTAAATCCAGCGCCTGTCTGAACGACGAGCAGAAATCTCTGTTGGCCACGTTTGAACACAAAGGAGGAAACGTGACTCAGCACCGGAGCAGCAGACGGTGAGAGACGAGTGGGCCGACGGGTTCTCTGGTTCTGATCGGTGTAATACCGGTCTGTAGAATACATTTACCTGTTCCACCAGTTCTGTTGTTCCACCTGTCGTCAGGGCTTTCCTCCACCGGCGGCTCCAACACCTCCCACCGCACCGCAGGCTCAATGTTGATGAACATCTTTGTGGTTTTAGATTGAATGAATGAGTCCAGCCTGAGGGACGGAATGTAAGCTCTGTGTCTCAGGTCTGTCCTCAGATCCCAGTAAGACACCATCAAGGGGGACAAAGTGGACGCATGTTTAGTTTCAACCTGTTCTTCTTGGCTGAGACGTTATTGCTGTCAGGACCTTGTTGGGTCTCATACTGGTTATCATACTAAATCTCCTCTGTTGAGGAGGCTGTGAAGGCTGAATGGGGTTTCAGTGGTTCTTGTAGTTTTCACATGTTCCTCATGTAGATTTAAGAGGTTCTTTCCAGGTTCTTGAAGGGTTTAGATGTCAGTGAGGAGACTGGAGTTGAGTTGCTTCTCAGTGGGATCAGTAGCAGTAATAAAGGATTGTTAATATAACCTGTTGAATCTTTGGAGGCTCGTAGTGATTAAAACCTTTTTCTGTTTGTTCCTTTAGGCTGTGTGTGATTGACGAGTCGTCTTTCCTGTCTCACTCTGACATCAGCTACGATCGGACGGACGACGACGTGGTACGAACGCAGACGGCAGGATTTAACCGTTAAAGGATCCTTGAAATCAAGACAAGGAGTCAGCAGCGAGATCATTGAGTGATTTATAAACCCATAAAAGAATGTGCTCGGTTCGGAGAGCATTACAATGGTCCAGTTTTGATCCCGTTCCTGATGAGGACATGGAAGGTTAACCCAGGAAGTGAAGTCCGTTGTGGTGGTGATGTCACTGACGTTTGTTTTCATGTTGTTTCAGGATCTGGACACGACTCTCATCAAACCGCTGAGATCTCGAGCCAGAGAGAAGAGGGTCAGTGTGACGTTCCCACATTCACATGTTCCTCAGCCAGATGTTTGTTTGTTTGTTCTGACGTTCTGTTGGTTCTGTTGGTTCTGTTGGTTCTCCTCAGCGCTCGTCGTTGGGACCGGCGGGTGCCGCTCCGGTTGGGAGGCGAGGGAGAAGCATGAACGTGTCTTCAGATCTGCTGGACAGAAAAACTGTAGAGGTGAACACACTGATTATAAGATGGTAGAAGAAGTACTCAGTACTCAGTAGAAGAAGTACTCAGAGGAAGAATTACAAAGTACTCAAAGGAAGAAGTACTCAGTAGAAGTACTCAGTACTCAGTAGAAGAAGTACTCAGTACTCAGTAGAAGTACTCAGTACAAGAAGTACTCAGTACTCAGTACAAGAAGTACTCAGAGGAAGAAGTACTCAGTGGAAGAAGTACTCAGAGGAAGAAGTACTCAGAGGAAGAAGTACTCAGAGGAAGAAGTACTCAGTAGAAGAAGTACTCAGTGGAAGAATTACTAGTCAGTAAAAAGCAGAATATTTCCTCTGGAACATCAGTTCTTATTTCTCAGATAGCAGATTTCTATAAAGGACGTATGTTTGAAGGTTTTATTCGTGTTTCCAGCAGCAGTTCTATTTTGGACTGTTGGTCAGACTAAATATTTGAATAAGTCAAGTTGCATGTTTTAAAATGTATAGACCAAACAATGAATGGATGAAATCCCTGACAGATGAATAGATAATGATAGTAGTTGAAGCGGTTCCTTCAGCGTTCTGAAGGCTGATAGAACTCAGCGGTTCCTCCTTTAACAACATGGAGGAGACTAAAGTTGAGTTTGTGTGACTCAGGAGGTCGACGTGATGGCGAAGACGTCGACGGTGACTCCTGAGACCAGAGGTCAGATCCACATGGTGATCCCCGAGACCCCGGTCCAGCCCCTCAGCCAGGAGTGTGCTGGTTCAGCCGGAGGAGGTGAGTTTAAAACTCTGTGAGACTTTGAAACAGATGTTTTGGTACCAGAATCGATATATCTACTTCTTCTGATGGTTTGTGTCCAACGGGCCGCTTCCCAGCGTTGGACGCTTGGTGGGCCGCTACTAGACCACACCTGATTGGACGAACGCTTTCCCTCCGTGAGCTGCTGCTCCAGCTTTCAAACCGGAAACAACACGGCGGCTCATTTGGAAACATTCTTCTCTTGTTTCACTGAGACATTTCTGAGAACATCTGAGGAGAGGAATAATCCAGCTGCTGAATCTGTCTTTATTTAAAATCAACAACGTTTATTCTAAAAGACTCTCGGGAGTTTCGAGAGGCGGCGAGTCGCGTCGGACGCCCGTGATTTGCATAAAGTAGCCTGGACCTCAACTTTATGCAAATGAGGAACGACCGTTGTGACGCTCCGTCTCTCAAGTCGCGCAGCCACCCTACCAGAATGCATTGCTGCATGGCTGCTTACATAAACAAGGAATGGGAAGCGTGGAAAGGACGGATCCTGAAGAACCGTACCGTTAGTCGATGTGGAGGTAGAACGAAGTTACCGCTTTTATTGTGGTAGTCTGAGTAACGTGATGTCATATCCGTTCCGTATCCGTCAACCAAAACAAACCTCAGAGTCTAAAACGTCGGAGGGTCGCCGTGGATACGACCTCCAGCTTCACTCTGTGATAATGTATAAAAACTAAATATATAGATATGAACTGTGTATTGAACTTGTGTTCCTCAGACCAGACCTCGGTGTGGTTTCTTGGTGATGAGACGACGGTGGAACCTGAAACCGAAACAAAGATGGAGGACAGTGTCGCCGTCAGACCGTCTCACGGCTGCAGAGCCGAGAAAACCCTGAAACACGATTTCCTTTCTAAAACCGTACGAGTTCCTATAGGATCTATACTGACCGTACAGAGTTCCTATAAGATCCATACTGACCGTACAGAGCTCCTATAGGATCTATACTGACCGTACAGAGTTCCTATAGGATCCACACTGACCGTACAGAGCTCCTATAAGATCTATACTGACCTAACAGAGCTCCTATAAGATCTATACTGACCGTAGAGATCCTATAATATCTATGCTCAGTATTTGTCTGACTCAGGGTTCCATTTAAAGTTTAATATACTTTGTCTTGTCTGAGATTAAGTGACCGTTGAAAAGCATCAGAGGTCGACTGGAGATGAAAAATGTAAAACATCGTCTGCATAGAAATGGACTGATTAGGAAGATGAATCTTATTTATGTCTAAAGTTTACAGATGAGCGTTTAGCATCCGGTCCGTCAGCGTAGTCTATCTGCCCCCCTGCAGGTGATCCGGCCGGAGATGTGCTCGCCATGCGGGAAGAGGATTCGCTTCGGGAAGGTGGTGATGAAGTGCAGAAACTGCCGAGCGGTCGCTCATCCGGAGTGCAAACAGAAACTAAGTGAAGGCTGTTCGGCTGCCACCAAGACAGGAAGTTCAGCTCAACAGGTACCTCTGATTCCCTCTGAGTTCCTCTGAGTTCTCACAGTACCTCTGAGTTCTCACAGTACCTCTGAGTTCTCACAGTACCTCTGAGTTCTCACAGTACCTCTGAGTTCTCACAGTACCTCTGATTCCCTCTGAGTCCCTCTGATTCCCTCTGAGTTCCTCTGATTCCCTCTGAGTTCCTCTGATTCCCTCTGAGGCCCTCTGAGGCCCTCCGAGTCCCTCCGAGTCCCTCTGAGTTCCTCTGATTCCCTCTGAGTTCCTCTGAGTTCTCACAGTACCTCTGAGTTCCTGATTGTTCCTGTTTTTAACCTGACTGGATCTTTGTCTTTCCAGAACTCGTTGGAGGGTTTTGCTCCAGTGAACCCTCCCAGAGTTCCTCAGCTGGTTGTGGAGTGTGTGGCTGAGATCGAGAGGAGAGGGCTGGAGGAGGTGAGTCCTGGTTTCAGACCAGCGTGGTTCAGCCCGGTTCATACAGCGTGAGTTTCAGCTGCTGATGTCTTGCCGTCTGCAGAGAGGCCTGTACAGAGTTCCTGGAGGTGAGCGTCTGGTGAAGGAGCTCAGAGACCGGTTCCTCCAGGGGAAAACACCACTGATGCTCAGTAAAGTTCACGATGTTCACGTTCTGTGTGGACTTCTGAAGGACTTCCTGAGGAAACTGAAGGAGCCGCTGATCACCTTCAAACTGCACCGCACCTTCATGGAGGCTTCAGGTACGAAGACTGAAGATGCTCACCAGCTCTCCTCCAAATCAGTCATCGGTTGAGTTCTACTGTGGACCCTGACAGTTAGAACCCGTCTGTGCAGTCAGAACCCGTCTGTGCAGTCAGAACCCGTCTGTGCAATAGAACCCGTCTGTGCAGTCAGAACCCGTCTGTGCAGTTAGAACCCGTCTGTGCAATAGAACCCGTCTGTGCAGTTAGAACCCGTCTGTGCAGTTAGAACCCGTCTGTGCAATAGAACCCGTCTGTGCAGTTAGAACCCGTCTGTGCAGTTAGAACCCGTCTGTGCAATAGAACCCGTCTGTGCAGTCAGAACCCGTCTGTGCAGTCAGAACCCGTCTGTGCAATAGAACCCGTCTGTGCAGTTAGAACCCGTCTGTGCAGTCAGAACCCGTCTGTGCAGTTAGAACCCGTCTGTGCAATAGAACCCGTCTGTGCAGTCAGAACCCGTCTGTGCAGTCAGAACCCGTCTGTGCAGTCAGAACCCGTCTGTGCAGTCAGAACCCGTCTGTGCAGTCAGAACCCGTCTGTGCAATAGAACCCGTCTGTGCAGTTAGAACCCGTCTGTGCAGTTAGAACCCGTCTGTGCAGTTAGAACCCGTCTGTGGAGTTAGAACCCGTCTGTGCAGTTAGAACCCGTCTGTGGAGTTAGAACCCGTCTGTGCAGTTAGAACCCGTCTGTGCAGGTAGAACCCGTCTGTGCAGGTAGAACCGTCACCGTGTGTCTGTGTTTCAGAGCTGGCTGATGAAGACAACAGCGCCGCCATCTTGTATCAGGCGTTAGCGGAGCTGCCGAAGGTCAACAGGGACACGCTGGCGTTTCTGATGCTTCACCTGCAGAAGTACAAACGCCACATCTGGAATATCAGACAAACATGTGGAAGGTTCCAGACATCAGAACCATCCTGACAGTGAGAGTCAGTTTAAATATCTAACCCGTCTTAATGTCTCCGTCCGTCTCCAGGGTGACGAGGAGTCCTCCGTGTCAGATGGACCAGAATAATCTGGCCCGGGTGTTCGGACCGACTCTGGTGGGACACGGGATGTCTGAGCCAACTCCGTCCACCATCATGAGAGACACCAACACTCAGCCAAAGGTCCGCTTCTCTCTGAAGGCAGTTCTGTTGCCTCTTAAGGCTCTCAACATGGCGACGGCCAAGCTGGCGGCTCATAGCTAATGCCGTACCCGCCAACCCTCCTGATTTTCCCGGGAGACTCCCGTCTTTCATCGCCGTCTCACGGTTTCCTAACGGAATCACAATTCTCCTGATTTCTGGGAATTGGGAATTTTTTACTCTTTTTCCTTTTCGTTATCTCAACCTGTCTCTGGAACGGAACAGTGTTTACAATCCTGTTTCCACCCGGACGGTAATACAGCGAATTCAAAAGATAAACCATGAACATGGCGGTCGTGGCGGTTCATGGCGGCCGTGGTGGTCATGGTAGTTGTGACATTTGTGAAGGACGTGGTGGTTGGGGCAGTTGTGACGGTTGGTTTTTACGATTGTGGCGGTTGTGGTGGTCGTGATGGTTGGGGTGGTCGTGACGGTTGTGGTGTTCGTGATGGTCGTGGCAGTTCGTGATGGTCGTGGCGGTTGGGATGGTCGTGGTGGTTTGTGATGGTCATGGCGGTTGTGATGGTTGGGGTGGTCGTGACGGTTGGTTGTGACGGTCGTGGTGGTCGTGATGGTCGTGGCAGTTGTGATGGTTGTGGCAGTTGTGGTGGTCGTGATGGTCGTGGCAGTTGTGGTGGTCGTGATGGTTGTGACGGTTGGTTGTGGCGGTCGTGGTGGTCGTGGCGGTTGTGACGGTTGGTTGTGGCGGTCGTGGCAGTTGTGGTGGTCGTGATGGTTGTGGCAGTCGTGATGGTCGTGGCAGTTGTGATGGTTGTGACGGTTGGTTGGGGTGGTTGTGGTGGTCGTGATGGTTGTGACGGTTGGTTGTGGTGGTCGTGGCGGTTCGTGATGGTCGTGGCGGTTGGGATGGTCGTGATGGTTGGGGTGGTCATGATGGTTGTGATGGTTGGTTGTGACGGTCGTGGCAGTTGTGGTGGTCGTGATGGTCGTGGCAGTTGTGATGGTTGTGACGGTTGGTTGTGGTGGTCGTGGCGGTTGTGACGGTTGGTTGTGACGGTCGTGGCAGTTGTGGTGGTCGTGATGGTTGTGACGGTTGGTTGTGGCGGTTGTGGTGGTTGTGACAGTTGGTTGTGGTGGTCGTGATGGTTGTGGCAGTTATGGTGGTCGTGATGGTCGTAGCGGTTGGGATGGTCGTGATGGTTGGGGTGGTCGTGATGGTTGTGACGGTTGGTTGTGACGGTCGTGGCAGTTGTGGTGGTCGTGATGGTCGTGGCAGTTGTGGTGGTCGTGATGGTTGTGGCGGTTCGTGATGGTCGTGGCGGTTGGGATGGTCGTGATGGTTGGGGTGGTCGTGATGGTTGTGACGGTTGGTTGTGACGGTCGTGGCAGTTGTGGTGGTTGTGATGGTCGTGGTGGTTCGTGATGGTCGTGGCGGTTGGGATGGTCGTGATGGTTGGGGTGGTCGTGATGGTTGTGACGGTTGGTTGTGATGGTCGTGGCAGTTGTGGTGGTCGTGATGATTGTGGCAGTTGGGTTGGTTGTGACGGTTGGTCGTGGCGGTTGTGGTAGTTGTGGCGGTTCGTGATGGTTGGGGTGGTCGTGATGGTTGTGACGGTTGTGGTGGTTGTGGCGGTTGGGGTGGTCGTGATGGTCGTGGCGGTCGTGATGGTTGGGGTGGTCGTGATGATCGTGGCGGTTGGGGTGATCGTGATGGTTGGGGTGGTCGTGATGGTTGTGACGGTCGTGGCGGTTGGGGTGGTCGTGACGGTCGTGGCGGTTGGGGTGGTTGTGACGGTTGGTTGTCATTACTGCGGTTATTGCGACGGCCCTACGAACACGTTTCTTTGATCTTATCGGATGAAACCCTGACTTTGAGGACTAGACGTGTCCATCTGGTCTCTCAGTGGTTCATCAGCTCCGTTGCTCTCCTCTCAGGTTGTCTGCCGTCTGTTGTCGCTCCCTGAAGCCTACTGGAGACGTGTCCTCGCTGTCCACACGGACAAGACCTCGTCCTCCACCGCTACGACCTACAGCCAGGATGGTGGACACGGTGGGTTTACATCCAGTCTCTACTACTACTACTACTACTACTACTACCACTACTACTACTACTACTACTACTACTACCACTACTACTACTACTACTACTACTACTACTACTACCACCACTACTACCACTACTACTACTGTCACTACCACTACTGCTACTACTACTACTGCTACTACTACTACTGCTACTACTGCTACTGCTACTACTACTGCTACTGCTACTACTACTACTACTGCTACTGCTACTACTGCTACTACTGCTACTGCTACTGCTACTACTGCTACTGCTACTACTACTGCTACTACTG
The DNA here is from genome assembly GCA_036937225.1 of Sebastes paucispinis. Taxonomy (NCBI): domain Eukaryota; kingdom Metazoa; phylum Chordata; class Actinopteri; order Perciformes; family Sebastidae; genus Sebastes; species Sebastes paucispinis. The sequence continues at coordinate 27,781,022 of JAUPFX010000020.1, read as the reverse complement.
CTACTGCTACTACTGCTACTGCTACAACTACTGCTACTACTACTACTGCTACTACTACTACCGCCACTACTACTACTACTCTTCCTGATGATGTGTTTTTTATTTCCCAGGTCGGTTGTTTAAGCCTCTGACGTCTCCAGAGTTGAACAGCTTCTACAGAACTCCCAGCAGAGGAACTCTGAGAGTCCAGATCAGGAACCAGACCAGGTCCAACCTTTAGTCCACTACCAGAACCAGACCAGGTCCAACCTTCAGTCCACTAACAGAACCAGACCAGGTCCAACCCTCAGTCCACTACCAGAACCAGACCAGTTCCAACCTTTAGTCCACTACCAGAACCAGACCAGATCCAACCTTTAGTCCACTACCAGAACCAGACCAGTTCCAACCCTCAGTCCATTACCAAAACCAGACCAGGTCCAACCCTCAGTCCACTACCAGAACCAGACCAGTTCCAACCTTTAGTCCACTACCAGAACCAGACCAGGTCCAATCCTCAGTCCACTACCAGGTCCAGGTACTTTATATCCTCTCTTGTGTTTCTGTCTTCAGCGGTCAAACAGAACCATGGAGGAGGTTCTTCACTTCACCCAGCTGATCCACGGACCTGCTGACCAAAACCCATCCAGACTACATACAGTACGTACTACACTCTGATCCAATACACAGTAGTACTACACTCTGATCCAGTACACAGTAGTACTACACTCTGATCCAATACACAGTAGTACTACACTCTGATCCAGTACACAGTAGTACTACACTCTGATCCAATACACAGTAGAAATACACTCTGATCCAATACACAGTAGTACTACACTCTGATCCAGTACACAGTAGTACTACACTCTGATCCAATACACAGTAGTACTACACTCTGATCCAATACACAGTAGTACTACACTCTGATCCAATACACAGTAGTACTACACTCTGATCCAGTACACAGTAGTACTACACTCTGATCCAATACACAGTAGTACTACACTCTGATCCAATACACAGTAGTACTACACTCTGATCCAATACACAGTAGTACTACACTCTGATCCAATACACAGTAGTACTACACTCTGATCCAATACACAGTAGTACTACACTCTGATCCAATACACAGTAGTACTACACTCTGATCCAATACACAGTAGTACTACACTCTGATCCAATACACAGTAGTACTACACTCTGATCAATACACAGTAGTACTACACTCTGATCCAATACACAGTAGTACTACACTCTGATCCAATACACAGTAGTACTACACTCTGATCCAATACACAGTAGTACTACACTCTGATCCAATACACAGTAGTACTACACTCTGATCCAGTACACAGTAGTACTACACTCTGATCCAATACACAGTAGTACTACACTCTGATCCAATACACAGTAGTACTACACTCTGATCCTGTTTACCTGAAAACATGTGACAGCGTTACCCGTCGCTACAGAAACACGTGACCGCGTTACCCGTTGCAACAGAAACACGTGACCCCGTGACCACGTTACCCGTCGCTGCAGAAACACGTGACCCCGTGACCACGTTACCCGTCGCTACAGAAACACGTGACCACGTTACCCGTTGCAACAGAAACACGTGACCCCGTGACCACGTTACCCGTCGCTGCAGAAACACGTGACCGCGTTACCCGTCGCTGCATAAACACGTGACCGCGTTACCCGTCGCTGCATAAACACGTGACCGCGTTACCCGTCGCTGCATAAACACGTGACCGCGTTACCCGTCGCTGCATAAACACGTGACCGCGTTACCCGTCGCTGCAGAAACACGTGACCGCGTTACCCGTCGCTGCAGAAACACGTGACCGCGTTACCCGTCGCTGCAGAAACACGTGACCGCGTTACCCGTCGCTGCAGAAACACGTGATCGCGTTACCCGTCGCTGCAGAAACACGTGACCGCGTTACCCGTCGCTGCATAAACACGTGACCGCGTTACATGTCGCTAAAGAAACACTTGACCGCGTTACCCGTCTCTACAGAAACACGTGACCGCGTTACCCGTCTCTACAGAAACACGTGACCGCGTTACCCGTCTCTACAGAAACACGTGACCGCGTTACCCGTCTCTACAGAAACACGTGACCGCGTTACCCGTCGCTACAGAAACACGTGACCGCGTTACCCGTCGCTACAGAAACACATGACCGTGTTACCTGTTGCTACAGAAATACGTGACCGCGTTACCCGTCGCTATAGAAACACGTGACCGCGTTACCTGTCGCTAATTCTTGGTTTTCCATCCTCAGCGTCTGGGGGACAACAGAAGCAACCTCCTGATATCAGCTGCCATAAATTTGTCAAATGAAATCTGTCAGCTGTAACTCTCTTTATGTGTGTACCTGTGTGTACTTGTGTGTACTTGTATGTACTTCAGGCAGTAAACTGGGCTCACTCGGGTGTTTCTGGGTTTTAATGTGATTAAAAAATATCTGTATAAAATAAAAAAACACCGACACCTTCTGGAAATAAAAACGCAGTAAAATATCTGAATTAAAATGATTGTTTGTTTTTATTGTTTACCTGAAAAAACTACTACTACTACTTCTACTACTACTACTACAGCTGTACTAGTACTACTAGTACTAGTAGTACTACTGTACTACTAGTAGTAGTACTACAGCTGTTGATCTGGATCACTCACAGTTTGGTGCCAAGAATATGTATCAGAGTGACATGTCTGTACTGATTTGTCCTGTCTGTGGCAGCAGTGGTGCGCATGCGCAGAGTCAACACCCACTGCTGTGGAACCGGAAGTTGTGAGTGAGTCATCTCGTGTGGAGACGATCTTTGAGCTCCACCATCTCTGTGTCTCTGTTGATCAGCAGCTTTCAGCCATTCACCTCCTCTTCCTCCTCTGGACCTAAAACCCTCTCAGCTCCACATGGGACAACTAGAGGACAACACACCGGTGAGTCCTTCTCTCTCTGTCCTCTCTCTCTCTGTCCTCTCTCTCTCTGTCCCCTCTCTGTCCCCTCTCTCTGTCCTCTCTCTCTCTGTCCCCTCTCTGTCCTCTCTCTGTCTGTCCTCTCTCTGTCCCCTCTCTCTGTCCTCTCTCTGTCCTCTCTCTGTCCCCTCTCTCTGTCCCCTCTCTCTGTCCTCTCTCTGTCCTCTCTCTGTCTGTCCTCTCTCTCTCTGTCCCCTCTCTGTCTGTCCTCTCTCTCTCTGTCCCCTCTCTCTGTCCTCTCTCTGTCCTCTCTCTCTCTGTCCTCTCTCTGTCTGTCCTCTCTCTCTCTGTCCCCTATCTCTGTCCTCTCTCTGTCCCCTCTCTCTGTCCTCTCTCTGTCTGTCCTCTCTCTCTCTGTCTTCTCTCTCTCTGTCCCCTCTCTCTGTCCTCTCTCTGTCCTCTCTCTGTCTGTCCTCTCTCTCTCTGTCCCCTCTCTCTGTCCTCTCTCTCTCTGTCCTCTCTCTCTGTCCTCTCTCTCTCTGTCCTCTCTCTCTGTCCTCTCTCTCTCTGTCCCCTCTCTCTGTCCTCTCTCTCTCTGTCCCCTCTCTCTGTCCTCTCTCTCTCTGTCCTCTCTCTGTCTGTCCTCTCTCTCTCTGTCCCCTCTCTCTGTCCTCTCTCTGTCCTCTCTCTCTCTGTCCTCTCTCTCTCTGTCCTCTCTCTGTCCCCTCTCTCTGTCCTCTCTCTGTCCTCTCTCTCTCTGTCCTCTCTCTCTCTGTCCTCTCTCTGTCCCCTCTCTCTGTCCTCTCTCTGTCCTCTCTCTCTCTGTCCTCTCTCTCTCTGTCCACTCTCTCTGTCCCCTCTCTCTGTCTGTCCTCTCTCTCTCTGTCCCCTCTCTGTCCTCTCTCTCTCTGTCCTCTCTCTCTCTGTCCTCTCTCTGTCCCCTCTCTCTGTCCCCTCTCTCTGTCTGTCCTCTCTCTCTCTGTCCCCTCTCTCTGTCCTCTCTCTGTCCCCTCTCTCTGTCCTCTCTCTCTCTGTCCCCTCTCTCTGTCCTCTCTCTGTCCTCTCTCTCTCTGTCCCCTCTCTCTGTCCTCTCTCTGTCCTCTCTCTCTCTGTCTTCTCTCTCTCTGTCCCCTCTCTCTGTCCTCTCTCTGTCTGTCCTCTCTCTGTCCTCTCTCTGTCTGTCCTCTCTCTGTCTGTCCTCTCTCTGTCTGTCCTCTCTGTCTGTCTTCTCTCTCTGTGAGTTTTCTGATTTCTTGTTTTATTCATTTAATGTAAATTAATAGAATTAAATGTTTTAATTAAATGTTTGAGTGACTTTAGTAAATTATTTTTATATTCGTGACACCTGGAAACAAAAATCCCTTAAAACCCCCTTAAATAATCCTGAACACCATCTAATAAAGATATTGATTATAGCCATCACAGATCAATAACTCGTGCACGACTTTCCCCTTAACGTGCACATTATAAAAGATAAATAAAGTCCTTTAAAGATCAGTTTAAGGTGTTTTAATGTAAACAAGTTCTTAAAGGTGAACAGGAAACCCCTTAAACAGACCTTTAAGTTAAGGGATGCTTCATGTTACTGTTTTAACTCTTTTAAACCTTTAACCCTTAATAAACTAATGAAGTATAATATAAGGGTTTTTCAGGCCAAACTAAACCCTTAAAAACCTTTAATCTTAATTTAAGGTCTTTTATTACGTCTCAAACTGTTTTTAGGATTTAAGAAAGTTTCCAAACAAGCGGCCATGTTGGTTCCGGTTTCAGATCCGAGTGAAAGTGTTCGTCCAGTCAGGTGCAACCAGGAAGTGTTTTCATGTATTTATACTCTACTCTCCTCCCACTGGTTTCCTGTTTCCACCTGTCAATCATCTGTTGTGACAGCGCCTAACGGCGCCCGCCAAGCGTCCGCCAAGCGTCCAATGCTGGGAAGCAACGCGACCCCTCAGGTCCAGAAAGGC
>JAUPFX010000020.1:27748645-27771145 GCA_036937225.1 Sebastes paucispinis | reverse complement strand
GTGTCGCTGACGGCGGCGGAGCGAGTGCGGGCGCTGGGGAAGATGGGATGCAGCGTGGAGATCAACGAGGACGTCGCACCGAGGCGCTACCTGCGCTCCGGCGTGGAGATGGAGCGCATGGCGGCGGTTTACCTGGAGGAGGGAAGCCTGGAGAACGCCTACGTTCTCTACACCAAGTTCATCACGTGAGACTCGCAGCATGCCGCCGCCGCCGCCATGACTTCTGCTTCCTGTTGGTGTTTATTTACACAATAAAATGTGTTCAGTCTGTTTGTAGAGAAGCTGCCCGGTCACAGAGACTACCAGCACTGCAGCCTCCCGGAGAAACAGCTCATCATGAAGGTAACAACACTGTTAGTGTTATTATTCATAACATCATCATCATTATTATTATTATCATTATTATTATCAATAATAATAATAATAATAATAACATCATCATTATTATTATTATTATTATTTATTATAATAATAATAATAACTTCATCATTATTATTATTATTATTATGATTGTTGTTAATTTGTTATTCTTATTCTTATTACTATTAGCCTGAATGCATCATAATGTAAATTGCGTAGCAGCATTAGTTATAGTAGTTGTATTTCTACTCTGTCTTTGTCCCTGTAGAAACTTCAGGAAGTGGCGTTTCCTCGTAAAGACGAGTTGAAGAAACGTCTTCAGGAGAAATACAGCAGGGAACACAGCGAGTACCTCAGAGCCCAGGTGAGTGTGTGTCGTCCAATCAGATTGCATCGTTTGATTCGATCCGATTACAGCGATGGATTTAAGCGTGTAAAAGACGCGAAACGTCTTAGAGTTCCCTGAAACAATAAATCAAAGAGATGGTAGTCAAACAAACGCAGCCAGCAGACCTGGTCATGTGACTTCCTGTCTCCTCAGAGCCAGGCGGCGGCGGCGGTGGTGGACGGGTGTGGCCAGCAGCTGCAGCGGCTCTCCCTATTGGGCGAAGACAGGAGGCGGTGCCTGTTACTGGAGGAGGAGAGGCAGCGCGTCGCCGCCCTGCGACGCATGCAGATCGAATCAGAACAGTTTCGCTTCTTCGAGGACCAGCTGAGGCGTCAGGAACTGGCCAATAGGAGAGGAGAGGAGGCGGAGCTAAAGGTCACCGTAGCATCACACTGTAGTACCAGCACTGCGTACTACCACTAGTACTAGTAGGATTTGTGTTTCTCCTTCAGGTGGAGACCAAAGTGCCTGAGGTGACGGACGGCTCCTGTCTGTCTCAGCAGCCAATCAGAGACAGCGTACGATCCCAGGGGGCGGATCCTAACAGGAACAGACCGGCAGCTCCCGTCAGCCAATCGGCTGCCACGCTGGCTGGAGTACACGGTGAGTACACACATACCTGACCGTGTGTGAGCGCATACAGGTGTGTTTATCACACATGTTGCTGTGTGTGTTTGTTTTGTTGTGCAGCTCAGAGGGTGGAGGGTCTGAGGCGGGTGGTGATACCCAGAGATCTGACCTACCGCTTCCTCCTGCTGGCCGACGCCAACACCGCCAGAGGGATCGAGACCTGCGGCGTCCTCTGTGGACGACTGGTGAGGCCGTTGGCTGTTCACAGGTGATGATGATGTCATCAATCACACCTGAGCTGCTCGCTAACGACCCCGACCGTCTCTCGCCCTCAGACGCACAACGAGTTCCTGCTGACTCACGTCGTGATCCCCAAACAGTCGGCCGGTCCGGATTTCTGCGACATGGAGAACGTGGAGGAACTGTTCAGTTTCCAGGACCAACAGAACCTGCTGACGCTTGGCTGGATACATGTACGACTGCACGCTAACCACACGCTAAACACGCTAAAAACATGCTAACCACAGACTAAAAACACGCTAACCACACGCTACACTCATGCTACACACGCTAAAAACACGCTAACCACACGCTACACTCATGCTACACACGCTAAAAACACGCTAACCACACGCTAACCACACGCTAAACACGCTAAAAACATGCTAACCACAGACTAAAAACACGCTAACCACACGCTAACCACACGCTAAACACGCTAAAAACATGCTAACCACAGACTAAAAACACGCTAACCACACGCTAACCACACGCTAAACACGCTAAAAACATGCTAACCACAGACTAAAAACACGCTAACCACACGCTACACTCATGCTACACACGCTAAAAACACGCTAACCACACGCTACACTCATGCTACACACGCTAAAAACATGCTAACCACAGACTAAAAACATGCTAACCACACGCTACACACACGCTACACACGCTAAAAACATGCTAAACACACACTACACACGCTAACCACGCTAAAAACACGCAAACCACACGCTACAGACGCTAACCACACATTGCACACGCTAACCAGCTAAAAACACGCTAACAACACGCTACACACGCTAACCACACGCTAACCACGCTAAAAACACGCTACACACGCTAAAAACATGCTAACCACAGGCTACACACGCTAACCACGCTAAAAACACGCAAACCACACGCTACAGACGCTAACCACACATTACACACGCTAACCAGCTAAAAACACGCTAACAACACGCTAACACGCTAAAAACACGCTACACACGCTAAAAACACGCTACACACGCTAAAAACATGCTAACCACAGGCTACACACGCTAACCACGCTAAAAACAAGCTAACCACACGCTACACACGCTAACAACATACTAACCACAGGCCACACAAGTTAACCACTCGCTACACACGCTAAAATCACGCAAAACACATGCTAAACATATGCTAAACACACGCTAATGACAGAACACAGACACATGCTAAACACACACTAAACACACACTAATGACAGAACCTAAACACACGCTAAACACATGCTAAACACACACTAATGACAGAACCTAAACACACGCTAAACACATGCTAAACACACACTAAACAAGCGCTAAAGACAGAATCTAAACACACGCTGACAGAACCTAAACACACGCTAAACACACGCTAAACACATGCTTAACACATGCAAAACATGCAGTAAAAACAAAAGCTAAACACACGTTAAAGTGGGTCCCCACAGTGTGATATAAATCAGACACACACACAGGCGGGTCTGCTCTGTGGTCGGCATGGAGCTGGACTCTCTGGTGACGGTGTCAGAGGACAGAACAGTCAACAGACTGCTGGTCTTACTGGACAACAGCAGCCATCCTCTGCTCTGCACGCCACCATCAGCGAACAGAGGAGCTGGTTCAGAGGACGGGCTGCAGGACAGATAATAATACACACAGTGCACTTTAACAGACTGAGCTACTGGAGTTATCCTGAACTATACTCACTCTAACAGTTTTCTTCTTCTCGTTGTATTTTTATATTTGGTATATTGTTTTGTACTACTAACTTTTTTACTAACATGTTTTAACACTATGGAACTGATGCTGGAAACTAATCTATATATTTATCAGTCTATCTCTCTCTATCTCTCTCTCTATCTATATCTCCATCCATCCATCCATCCATCCATCCATCTATCCATCTATCTATCTATCTCTATCTATCTATATCTCCATCCATCCATCCATCTCTCTATCTCTCTATCTATCCATCTCTCTATCTCTATCTCTCTAAAATGACCTCCGTTGTGCGTTTTCTTCGCCTTCATTTGCATGATCAGACGTCGCCATGGCAACAGTGTCTGTGGTGGAGCAGCAGATGAGAGAGAGGGAGGACCAGAGATAGGAACTCCCAGACAGAGGTCTCACTCTGCAGCGCTGAGCTGAACATATCTGTGTGTGTGTGTGTGTGTGTGTGTGTGGTCCTCACAGCGTGACCTCTGACCTCTGACCTCTCTGTACTCTCTGTATTCAGACTCATCCCACTCAGACGGCCTTCCTCTCCAGCGTCGACCTCCACACTCACTGTTCCTACCAGCTGATGCTGCCGGAGGCCGTCGCCATCGTCTGCGCTCCCAAACACAACGAGTAGGTCCAACACAAGCACACACACACACACACAAAGGGGTCCCTTGACCTCTGACCTCCAGATCAGTGAATGTGTTTGAGGGCTTTTGTGTAAAAAAGAGCCGACAGGACGAAGCTGCAGCAGCAGACAGTCAGTCCAGATGAAGCTGCAGCAGCAGACAGTCAGTCCAGATGAAGCTGCAGCAGCAGACAGTCAGTCCAGATGAAGCTGCAGCAGCAGACAGTCAGTCCAGATGAAGCTGCAGCAGCAGACAGTCAGTCCAGATGAAGCTGCAGCTCACTAAACCTTTCTGACAATATCTGTTATTGATCTGTGTTGTTCATTGATTTACAATAATTAATATATACAGACATTTACATAAAGCAGCATGTCTGTCCACTCCCATGTTGATTAGAGTATTGAATATTTGACTAATCTCCTTTAAGGTTCATTATGAAGAGATAATAATGTGATATTAAATATTAGAATGAACTGACTGATGTTAGAACGTCTTCACTGTGTGAACCTCCTGAATGTCTCTGAGTGACCTGAGGACACACCAGATCACTGATGATTGGACAGATGTCCCCAGTGAGAGACGTGTTAACCCCCCCCCTCCTGTCTCAGTACCGGTGTGTTCAGGCTCAGCTGTTCGGGGATGTCGGAGGTTTCTGGCTGCAGACTCAAAGGTTTCCATCCTCACTCCAAGGAGCCGCCTCTCTTCAGCGTGAGACACTCTGTCCTTTCTCCTCATTGTGTTCCTGCTGCATCAATAAGTATTAATAAACAGAAACTCGACATAATCATATCATACAGCATTTTTTTTGGACATTTTTTGGATTTTTTTCAGAAAAATGTCAGAGTGCAGCATCGCCCGGCTCCGACGCAGAGCTGCACCCCGTGAGTTGACTCATGCAGGTTACCTCTGATTCTCTGATTCTCTCTCTCTCTCTCTCTCTCTCTCTCTCTCTCAGGTGTGTAAACATGTGGTGGTTCGGGACTCAAAGATCAGCCTGCTGGACCTCAGGTGACCTCAGGTGACCCCAGATGACCCCAGATGACCTCCGGTGACCCCAGTAGTTTCCGTCTGTCATGCTGCGTGTCTCCGACCTCTGGAGAGGAGACGGTGAATCTCTGAGACTGTCAGACTGTCAGAGACTTTCTGGACGTTTTCATTCACCGTTCAGTTTTCTGGAGTTTATTTGTTGAACTTTGTTGATTGAAATGTTTCTGTTCCAGCTCTATGTTCTGCTGGTTCTGGTTCTGTGTGGATCAGAATTTAAATGAAGATGAGATGTGAAGTTAGTGTGACAGAGTGCCTTCTTCTTCTTCTTCTTCTTCAACCAACAACACGGTGAAGTTATTCTGCAGCTGCTCATCACAGACTCCATGTTGGTGTCATGATGGCGCCGCCAGTCTATCACTAAATCAACAGAACGGCGCTCTGGTCTCAGTCTGATGGTCTGATGCTCTCTCTGGTCTCAGTCTGACGGTCTGATGCTCTCTCTGGTCTCAGTCTGACGGTCTGATGCTCTCTCTGGTCTCAGTCTGACGGTCTGATGCTCTCTCTGGTGTCAGTCTGACGGTCTGATGCTCTCTCTGGTCTCAGTCTGACGGTCTGATGCTCTCTCTGGTGTCAGTCTGACGGTCTGATGCTCTCTCTGGTCTCAGTCTGACGGTCTGATGCTCTCTCTGGTGTCAGTCTGACGGTCTGATGCTCTCTCTGGTCTCAGTCTGACGGTCTGATGCTCTCTCTGGTCTCAGTCTGACGGTCTGATGCTCTCTCTGGTCTCAGTCTGACGGTCTGATGCTCTCTCTGGTGTCAGTCTGACGGTCTGATGCTCTCTCTGGTCTCAGTCTGACGGTCTGATGCTCTCTCTGGTGTCAGTCTGACGGTCTGATGCTCTCTCTGGTGTCAGTCTGACGGTCTGATGCTCTCTCTGGTGTCAGTCTGACGGTCTGATGCTCTCTCTGGTCTCAGTCTGACGGTCTGATGCTCTCTCTGGTCTCAGTCTGACGGTCTGATGCTCTCTCTGGTGTCAGTCTGACGGTCTGATGCTCTCTCTGGTGTCAGTCTGACGGTCTGATGCTCTCTCTGGTCTCAGTCTGACGGTCTGATGCTCTCTCTGGTGTCAGTCTGACGGTCTGATGCTCTCTCTGGTGTCAGTCTGACGGTCTGATGCTCTCTCTGGTCTCAGTCTGACGGTCTGATGCTCTCTCTGGTGTCAGTCTGACGGTCTGATGCTCTCTCTGGTGTCAGTCTGACGGTCTGATGCTCTCTCTGGTGTCAGTCTGACGGTCTGATGCTCTCTGGTGTCAGTCTGACGGTCTGATGCTCTCTCTGGTCTCAGTCTGACGGTCTGATGCTCTCTCTGGTCTCAGTCTGACGGTCTGATGCTCTCTCTGGTCTCAGTCTGACGGTCTGATGCTCTCTCTGGTGTCAGTCTGACGGTCTGATGCTCTCTCTGGTGTCAGTCTGACGGTCTGATGCTCTCTCTGGTCTCAGTCTGACGGTCTGATGCTCTCTGGTGTCAGTCTGACGGTCTGATGCTCTCTGGTGTCAGTCTGACGGTCTGATGCTCTCTCTGGTCTCAGTCTGACGGTCTGATGCTCTCTCTGGTGTCAGTCTGACGGTCTGATGCTCTCTCTGGTCTCAGTCTGACGGTCTGATGCTCTCTCTGGTCTCAGTCTGACGGTCTGATGCTCTCTCTGGTGTCAGTCTGACGGTCTGATGCTCTCTCTGGTCTCAGTCTGACGGTCTGATGCTCTCTGGTGTCAGTCTGACGGTCTGATGCTCTCTCTGGTGTCATCAGGTGAAATAGTGTATGTGTTGAGGAGCTGCTGCCTCCTCCAGGCAGGAAGAGGAACTACAACACTAAAGGTTCATTAAAGGAGCAGCTGTTAATGTTCAGGTGTGTGCGTGCGTGTGTGTGTATGTGTGTGTGCGCGTGTGTGTGTTTTCAAACCGAATGCTGCTGTTTCATAATAAAACGTCTCCTGCTGCTCCAACAGTCTCCTTCTGTCTTATTCAGAAACATCAGTTCATCAGTTCATCAGTAGAGGTCTGGTGGTCTAGTGAGTCTTTATCTCTGCAGCAGATGTTCCTCAAAGCAGCAGATGTTCCTCAAAGCAGCAGATGTGCTTCAAAGCAGCAGATGTTCCTCAAAGCAGCAGATGTTCCTCAAAGTAGCTGATGTTCCTCAAAGCAGCAGATGTTCCTCAAAGCAGCTGATGTTCCTCAAAGCAGCAGATGTTCCTCAAAGCAGCTGATGTTCCTCAAAGCAGCAGATGTTCCATCTTCCTCATACTCACTGTAAAACAAACAGATTAGTAGAAATATGAGACTAGGAAGTGTTTCTGGGTCAGATGAAGTTCTACTTTAGATCTATCTCTGCTCTGTCTAATGATAGTAGTTATGATCATTAATATACTGTAGATGTGTGTGTGTGATTGTAAACAGTCCTCAGCTGGTATTTGATGATCTGGTTGAAATGAGGAGACGGTTTAACAAACCTCCAGCAGGTGGAGCTGTGGAGCTTCTACTGCAACATCTGGAGTAGTCATGTTGTTCTGAAGGATGTGAGTCTGGTCCCAGATGTTAGAGGGACCCGGTCCCAGACGTTAGAGGGACCCGGTCGCAGACGTTAGAGGGACTCGGTCCCAGATGTTAGAGGGACACAGTCCCAGATGTTAGAGGGACACGGTCCCAGGAACGACTTAAAACCCCCGAAACACCAGCAGCACCCCATGTTTATAGCGTTTACAGCGAGGACATGAGGGGACATGAGGGGACATGAGGGTGTCCTGGTCCTGGAGTTTGGCTGTAGTCTGTTTTATTTTGTAGGTTCCCTCCTCATGTGTCTTGTTTTACTTCCTGTCTTTGAGACTGTCTGCCCCGCCCTGATCAGATTCACCTGGTCCTCATTAGTCCTGCACTCACCTGGTCTCACCTCATCTCACCCGGTCTCACCTCTCACCTAGTCTCACCTGGTCTCACCTCCTCTCACCTGGTCTCACCTGGTCTCACCTCTCACCTAGTCTCACCTGGTTTCACCTCATCTCACCTGGTCTCACCTCATCTCACCTGGTCTCACCTCTCACCTAGTCTCACCTGGTCTCACCTGGTCTCACCTCATCTCACCTGGTCTCACCTCCTCAGTTCCTCTGTTGTATTCATGTCTACTTCCTGTCCTCAACATCTACGGAGACCAGATCCCAACCAACCAGCTGTGGGACGATGTGGGACGCGTTACCACGGCTGAGAGGTATTCTAACATTTAGATATAATATCTATCTGACTTCAGTAATAAACATCTGTCCATGTGTCCATGTGGTCTTCTTGTCTTCGTCCTCGGTGTGAAACGGATCAATAACTGTTAAATATCATTAATAACTCAGAGAATCTTCAGCAGCTGATAAACATGATCAGTAGATTGAGTGTGTTGGAGCTGCTCTTCCTTTCCTCCCAGAGAGTCTCCATCATGTTCCGCCCAAACCTGCAGACTGGGACTTTACAGTGACTCACATTGTCCTCCGTTGGGCCTAGCCTGGCCTAGCCTGGCCTAGCCTGGCCTAGCCTGGCCTAGCCTGGCCTAGCCTGGCCTGGCCTAGCCTGGCCTAGCCTGGCCTAGCCTAGCCTAGCGCAGTGAAGAGACGTTGCCCTGCGCGTTGACCCAGGTGATGATGACGGCCTTCCTGCTTTCAACACAGCCAACAGGATAAAAGACGGATTTAAGACAAGCGTCTGTCCTGCAGCGGTTTGACTTTTAGAAACTAGAGACAATGAAAATGTGGGACATCGTCTCAATATGTGGGACGTGGGACAATACGGGGTAAACATGCTGTGGGGGACACCGGGTCACCCTGCTCAACATCCTGATGAATGTCCTCTGTATTCAGACGCCTGCATCAGTCAGCGCTGCAGAGGACGAGGACGTCTGGACGAGGGAAGACGTGTGACGTCAGACAGACGGGATGAAAGGTCAGAGACATGTTTTATATTCTCTCCATCATGTCGTCAGACTGATGTCATCAATCTGAGCCTGAACTGGAGCTGTTAGTGGACGTTACCGGAGGTCAACGGAGGTTACCGGAGGTTACTAGACGTTACCGGAGGTCAACGGAGGTTACCGGAGGTTACTAGACGTTACCGGAGGTCAACGGAGGTTACCGGAGGTTACCGGAGGTTACCGGAGGTTACTAGACGTTACCGGAGGTCAACGGAGGTTACCGGAGGTTACCGGAGGTTACTAGACGTTACCGGAGGTCAACGGAGGTTACCGGAGGTTACTAGACGTTACCGGATGGTTCCAGGTTAGTTAGTGATCACACCTCCTTCTCCCTCATTATAATAAAACTACTCAATTATATATTTAGTCGTTTTTTTATTAATTTTCTACTGAGCACAATGGTAGAATGTGATGATGCACAATGGTAGAATGTGATGATGCACAATGGTAGAATGTGATGATGCACAATGGTAGAATATGATGATGCCCAATGGTAGAATGTGATGATGCCCAATGGTAGAATGTGATGATGCACAATGGTAGAATGTGATGATGCCCAATGGTAGAATATGATGATGCCCAATGGTAGAATGTGATGATGCCCAATGGTAGAATGTGATGATGCCCAATGGTAGAATGTGATGATGCCCAATGGTAGAATGTGATGATGCACAATGGTAGAATGTGATGATTCCCAATGGTAGAATGTGAAGATGCACAATGGTAGAATGTGATGATGCCCAATGGTAGAATGTGATGATGCCCAATGGTAGAATGTGAAGATGCACAATGGTAGAATGTGATGATGCCCAATGGTAGAATGTGATGATGCACAATGGTAGAATGTGATGATGCCCAATGGTAGAATGTGATGATGCCCAATGGTAGAATGTGATGATGCACAATGGTAGAATGTGATGATGCCCAATGGTAGAATGTGAAGATGCACAATGGTAGAATGTGATGATGCCCAATGGTAGAATGTGATGATGCCCAATGGTAGAATGTGAAGATGCACAATGGTAGAATGTGAAGATGCACAATGGTAGAATGTGAAGATGCACAATGGTAGAATGTGATGATGCGGTAGTGGAGGTGTCGGAGGTAGCTGAAGTGTCAGAGGTAGTTGAAGTGTCAGAAGAAGCTGAAGTGTCAGAGGTAGCTGAAGTGTCAGAAGAAGCTGAAGTGTCAGAGGTAGTTGAAGTGTCAGAGGTAGTTGAAGTGTCAGAGGTAGTTGAAGTGTCAGAGGTAGTTGAGGTGTCAGAAGATGCTGAAGTGTCAGAGGTAGCTGAAGTGTCAGAAGAAGCTGAAGTGTCAGAGGTAGCTGAAGTGTCAGAAGTAGTTGAAGTGTCAGAAGAAGCTGAAGTGTCAGAGGTAGCTGAAGTGTCAGAGGTAGTTGAAGTGTCAGAGGTAGTTGAAGTGTCAGAGGTAGTTGAAGTGTCAGAGGTAGCTGAAGTGTCAGAGGTAGTTGAGGTGTCAGAAGAAGCTGAAGTGTCAGAGGTAGCTGAAGTGTCAGATGTAGTTGAAGTGTCAGAGGTAGCTGAAGTGTCAGAGGTAGTTGAAGTGTCAGGTAGCTGAAGTGTCAGAAGTAGTTGAGGTGTCAGAAGAAGCTGAAGTGTCAGAGGTAGCTGAAGTGTCGGAGGTAGCTGAAGTGTCGGAGGTAGCTGAAGTGTCAGAGGTAGCTGAAGTGTCAGAAGTAGTTGAAGTGTCAGAGGTAGCTGAAGTGTCAGAGGTAGTTGAAGTGTCAGAGGTAACTGAAGTGTCAGGTAGTTAAAGTGTCAGAGGTAGCTGAAGTGTCAGAAGAACAAGGCATTGGTCTGATGTAAATAAATAAAACAGAACAGATGTGAATCCGATTGAAGAAACTGAACGACGTTGAAGTGTTGAAATGAACAGAAACACAGTTTATCTTGTACGAGAGCTCTTTATTGTCTTCCTGGGGCAATCGTCTGTCACTTCCATGTTGTTGACGTCACATCACACACTTCACTTCTTTACAGACAGCACCATGAGGCCACGCCTCCTGTTCACCTACAGCTGTGACATCATCATTACACGCTGTGACATCATCAATACACTGTGTGAATGTGCTCTACTCCCCAACGATGGAAGGAAACACCAGCGGGCAACATTCAAGCTTTATTCATCAAAAATAAAAACACACTTTTTGACAACAAACAGAACCAACATGGAGGACGGGGGGGATGTGGGGGGGGTAAAGATGGAGGACAAGCGCCACATTCACAGTTTTAAGGTGAGCGGAGAGGGAGGATGTTTGAGCTGAAGTTCTGAATAGTTGAAGGTTCGGTTCACCAAAAACATCAACAGAAGATGACATCACTTCCTGTTACCAGCTGTCAAAATAAAACACTTATTTTAGCATCTTCCTAAATACCAAAAAACAACAACGTGGACTTCCTGTCTGGATGTTCTGGGGATCTGATCTGGGACTGGTTAGCTGGTGTGCAGTGAGGGCTGAAAGAAGACGGGAGGGTGGTGGGGGGGGTGGCGGCGCTGGAGGAAGACGGAGACACCCAGACGGGTCTTTCTAGAAGCACTTGCGGTGGACAATGGACGGACCGGCCTCGTCGTACTCCTGCTTGCTGATCCACATCTGCTGGAAGGTGGACAGAGACGCCAGGATGGAGCCGCCGATCCAGACCGAGTACTTCCTCTCTGGAGGGGCGATGATCTGCAGGACGGGGGACAAATAACGTTTAAGACTGGAAGTGGACATGTGTCTGACTGTAGGTGGACGTGTGTCTGTTGTCTCTGTTGTATCTGTTGTCTCTGACTGGAGGTGGACGTGTCTCTGTTGTCTCTGTTGTCTCTGTTGTCCCTGACTGTAGATGAACGTGTCTCTGTTGTGTCTGTTGTCTCTGACTGTAGATGGACGTGTCTCTGTTGTGTCTGTTGTCTCTGACTGGAAGTGGACATGTCTCTGTTGTCTCTGTTGTCTCTGTTGTCTCTGTTGTCCCTGACTGTAGATGGACGTGTCTCTGTTGTGTCTGTTGTCTCTGACTGGAAGTGGACATGTCTCTGTTGTCTCTGTTGTCTCTGACTGTAGATGGACGTGTCTCTGTTGTGTCTGTTGTCTCTGACTGGAAGTGGACGTGTGTCTGTTGTCTCTGACTGGAAGTGGACGTGTGTCTGTTGTCTCTGACTGGAAGTGGACGTGTGTCTGTTGTGTCTGTTGTCTCTGACTGGAAGTGGACATGTCTCTGTTGTCTCTGTTGTCTCTGTTGTCTCTGTTGTCCCTGACTGTAGATGGACGTGTCTCTGTTGTGTCTGTTGTCTCTGACTGGAAGTGGACATGTCTCTGTTGTCTCTGTTGTCTCTGTTGTCTCTGACTGTAGATGGACGTGTCTCTGTTGTGTCTGTTGTCTCTGACTGGAAGTGAACATGTCTCTGTTGTCTCTGTTATATCTGTTGTCTCTGACTGGAGGTGGACGTGTCTCTGTTGTCTCTGTTGTCCCTGACTGTAGGTGGACATGTCTCTGTTGTCTCTGTTGTCTCTGTTGTCCCTGACTGTAGATGGACGTGTCTCTGTTGTGTCTGTTGTCTCTGACTGGAAGTGGACGTGTGTCTGTTGTCTCTGACTGGAAGTGGACATGTCTCTGACTGTAGGTGGACATGTCTCAGTTGTCTCTGTTGTCTCTGACTGTAGGTGGACATGTGTCTGTTGTCTCTGTTGTCTCTGTTGTCTCTGTTGTCTCTGTTGTCCCTGACTGTAGGTGGACATGTCTCTGTTGTCTCTGTTGTCTCTGTTGTTCCTGACTGTAGGTGGACATGTCTCTGTTGTCCCTGACTGTAGGTGGACATGTCTCTGTTGTCTCTGTTGTTCCTGACTGTAGGTGGACATGTCTCTGTTGTTCCTGACTGTAGGTGGACATGTCTCTGTTGTCCCTGACTGTAGGTGGACATGTGTCTGTTGTCTCTGTTGTCTCTGTTGTTCCTGACTGTAGGTGGACATGTCTCTGTTGTGTCAGTTGTCTGTCCCTGACCTTGATCTTCATGGTGCTGGGTGCGAGGGCGGTGATCTCTTTCTGCATGCGGTCGGCGATGCCGGGGTACATGGTGGTTCCTCCTGAGAGGACGTTGTTGGCGTACAGATCTTTACGGATGTCGATGTCACACTTCATGATGCTGTTGTAGGTCGTCTCGTGGATCCCCGCCGACTCCATACCTGAGGGACGGACGAGGACACCACCGGTCAGACAGAGTGCCCAACGGGTGGGCAGACAGGTGGACAGACAGAGAGACAGACAGAGAGACAGACAGGTGGACAGACAGACAGACAGAGAGACAGACAGACAGACAGAGAGACAGACAGTGAGACAGACAGAGAGAGAGAGAGACAGACAGACAGGTGGACAGACAGACAGACAGACAGGTGGACAGACAGACAGGCGTCTGACCGATGAAGGAGGGCTGGAACAGCGTCTCGGGACAGCGGAAGCGCTCGTTGCCGATGGTGATGACCTGTCCATCAGGGAGCTCGTAGCTCTTCTCCAGAGAGGACGAGGTCGCCGCCGTCCCCATCTCGTTCTCAAAGTCCAGCGCCACGTAACACAGCTTCTCCTTGATGTCCCGCACGATCTCCCTCTCCGCTGCGGAGACACACCGCACACACGGGTCAGACACACGCCGCCACGTTACCACGGTGATAGAAACCTGTCGGTGATGATGATGATGATGTCATACCCGTGGTGACGAAGCTGTAGCCGCGCTCCGTCAGGATCTTCATGAGGTAGTCGGTGAGGTCGCGGCCCGCCAGGTCCAACCTCATGATGGCGTGAGGAAGAGCGTAACCCTCGTAGATCGGCACGTTGTGGGTGACGCCGTCCCCCGAGTCCAGCACGATACCTGGACGGACAGAAAAACACGTGGACAGACGGACAGACAGACAGGTGGACAGGTCAGTGGTTGTCATGGCAGCATCATCTGAATGAAGATGAGGACATTGTGGAGGAGGAGGATGAAGAGCGTGGTCCAACCTGTGGTGCGTCCCGAGGCGTAGAGGGACAGGACGGCCTGGATGGCCACGTACATGGCAGGAACGTTAAAGGTCTCGAACATGATCTGCACACACACAGAAATATTACCTCTAGTATAGTAGTAGTACTATCAGTAGTACCATCAGTAGTACTATCAGTAGTACTATCAGTAGTACTATCAGTAGTACTATCAGTAGTACTATCAGCAGTACTATCAGCAGTACCATCAGTAGTACTATCAGCAGTACTATCAGCAGTACTATCAGCAGTACTATCAGCAGTACTATCAGCAGTACTATCAGTAGTACTATCAGCAGTACCATCAGTAGTACTATCAGCAGTACTATCAGCAGTACTATCAGCAGTACTATCAGCAGTACTATCAGTAGTACTATCAGTAGTACTATCAGCAGTACTATCAGCAGTACTATCAGCAGTACTATCAGCAGTACCATCAGTAGTACTATCAGCAGTACTATCAGTAGTACTATCTGTAGTATTATCAGCAGTATTATCAGCAGTACTATCAGTAGTACTATCAGCAGTACTATCAGTAGTACTATCAGCAGTACTATCAGCAGTACTATCAGCAGTACCATCAGTAGTACTATCAGCAGTACTATCAGTAGTACTATCTGTAGTATTATCAGCAGTACTATCTGTAGTACTATCAGCAGTACTATCAGTAGTACTATCTGTAGTACCTGGGTCATCTTCTCCCGGTTGGCTTTGGGGTTGAGCGGAGCTTCAGTCAGCAGAGTGGGATGTTCTTCTGGAGCGACTCGGAGCTCGTTGTAGAACGAGTGATGCCAGATCTGACCAATCACAGAGCAGAAGATCATGTGATCAGGATTATAGATCAGGATCATTGCTCATCAGGATCAATAATAATCATGTGTGTATTAATATGTGTATATGGGAGACCTTCTCCATGTCGTCCCAGTTGGTGATGATTCCGTGTTCGATGGGATACTTCAGGGTCAGAATTCCTCTTTTACTCTGAGCCTCGTCTCCAACGTAGCTGTCCTTCTGTCCCATACCCACCATCACCCCCTGAGGGACAGACAGGGAAACAGACAGAGAGACAGACAGGGAGAGACAGACAGAGAGACGGGTCAGTGGGGAACCAATCACAGCGTCCTCTCCAGTAGCTGTACTGTGGCAGCAGTGTTAGCATTAGCATTAGCTTTAGCATTAGCCGTCCTGGGTGTGGACCAATGGGCGGTCACCTGGTGGCGGGGCCGTCCCACGATGGAGGGGAAGACGGCTCTGGGGGCGTCGTCTCCGGCGAACCCGGCCTTACAGAGACCTGATCCGTTATCACAGACCAGAGCGGTGCTCTCCTCATCGTCACACATGACTGCAGGGGGCGCTGTGGGGGGGCGGCGAAGACCACGAAGACCACGAAGACACTACGACGATGACTTACACTGAGGGGGAGTGGGAGGGGGGGGCATGAGTATTGATTATTGATTATTGATGAAGACAGACAGGAACATTAGGAGACCTTGTGGAGTTGTTCTGGAGGTCACTGGAACAACGTTGAAGTACTTTATTGATTGATTTAAAAAGGATCCCCATTAGCTGATACCGTTGGACCAGCTAGTCTTCCTGGGGTCCTAAATCAAGCCCATTACATTTATCACATACATACTATATACTACATCATATTTGTGTTACACTAATAACATTCACATTTTCCAAACATATATAAATTCCACATTCATAAACAGCCTCCACAACCAGTTAGCCTCCACAACCAGTTAGCCTCCACAACCAGTTAGCCTCCACAACCAGTTAGCCTCCACAACCAGTTAGCCTCCACAACCAGTTAGCCTCCACAACCAGTTAGCCTCCACAACCAGTTAGCCTCCACAACCAGTTAGCCTCCACAACCAGTTAGCCTCCACAACCAGTTAGCCTCCAGGCCCGTCATCAGGGACAAGGAACATCTATGACCAACATGGACTATTGATCAGCTGCTGCAGTAACGTGTTCTTAGACAGAGTCTGAATGAGGGGGTAGTACAGAACTACAGAACTACAGAACTACAGAACTACAGAACTACAGTACTACTGTAGTACTGTAGTTCTGTAGTTCAGGTACAGTAGTACAGGTACAGTACTACTGTAGTACAGTAGTACTGTCGTATAGTAGTAAAGTAAATGTACTACTGTACAGTAGTAATAGTATAAATGACATAAACACCATGTTAGATATCAGTCCTGCAGACAGAAAACTTCATCTGATCCTCCACATCACCAAAATTGGAGTTGTGAGGTTTCCACATGACATCATCACCCCCCCCCCCCCCACCCCCCAACAACAAAGCACTCTGGGAAAACTTCCTAATTAGGGCATGAAGCTGAGTTCTGACTGGGTTTGGTCCTCTGTCTCTCTGTTTCTCTCACCTGTCTCTCTCTCTCTCTCTCTCTCTGACTTGTCTGTCTCTCTACTGTACCTGTCTCTCCCTCTGTCTCTGTCTTGTCTCTCTCTTAGTGAGACAGACGGGTCTTTTGACCATATTTAGTCATTCAATTTAGGAGTCAAATATTTCTCTGCTCTGCCTGCAGGAGCCTCTGGGTTCACTGTGCCCTCAGTTCTGTCTGCTTCTCTGGGTTCACTGTGCCCTCAGTTCTGTCTGCTTCTCTGGGTTCACTGTGCCCTCAGTTCTGTCTGCTTCTCTGGGTTCACTGTGCCCTCAGTTCTGTCTGCTTCTCTGGGTTCACTGTGCCCTCAGTTCTGTCTGCTTCTCTGGGTTCACTGTGCCCTCAGTTCTGTCTGCTTCTCTGGGTTCGCTGTGCCCTCAGTTCTGTCTGCTTCTCTGGGTTCACTGTGCCCTCAGTTCTGTCTGCTTCTCTGGGTTCACTGTGCCCTCAGTTCTGTCTGCTTCTCTGGGTTCGCTGTGCCCTCAGTTCTGTCTGCTTGGCTTTAACATTAAAATTTATATTATTTAACACCAGATGGAGCCGTTTTCTACCGTATGGAGCAGATACCTGCTGTTCTCCTGGCGTCCACTAGGGGGCTTCACTGCTGTTTTATGGAACGCTGCATCAAAATCATTGATCAACTCGTCACGTACCGTCGCTTGGTCAGCATCGGTTTCAGAGAACGACCCACGGGGTTCCCCTCTAGCGTTACTGTTGGACAGACTGGGGACGGCGTGTCAATATACCCTCGCTACATGTATAGAGTCCTTTCAAAATAAACTTCACAGGAAGTTAGGTTTAGGCAACCAACCACTTAGTAAGGGTTAGGAAACGGTCGTGGTTGATGTTAATTTTGCTTACTAGCGACTGACGTGACAAAATAAGTCAACGTTACTTTAGCCTCACACGGGGCACCAATATGTGATCTCCTGATTGAAAGTCTTGTATTTTTTTGACCCGTCCACCTCCCCTCCCTCCTGCCCTGAATGGACTCTCACGCTATTAATACTACGTCACTGCTCAGACTGTTGAATAACACCGTGGAGGGGGGGGGGTTATATTGGAGTTAGTTGAAAGCCTGGTTAGTCACATACTATTGCTAAAGGGTGCCTCCGTACGTCGGTGCTGATGCTGCAGAGGGGCGCTAACCAAATGATGGTATTTGATACCGTAACATCAGGGATAATGTACGGCTCAGGATCAGGACGATTCAGGACGACCCTATCCAGCTTATTACACAGCTACTGACTGAAGAAATCAATAATCTGACACAAAAACGCTCCTCCAGAGTCCGACATCACAACTGTGTCCATAGCAACGATCTGTTATACGTAGCAACGGTCTGTTATACGTAGCAACGGTCTGCTATACGTAGCAACGGTCTGCTATACGTAGCAACAGTCTGCTATACGTAGCAACGGTCTTTTATAGGACTGTAGAACTGTAGCCGTGACTGACCAATCAGAATCAAGTATTCAACAAAGCCGTGTAATATTAATAAATCATATTTTTATAACAGTTTTAGGAAGAAGACGTTTGTGTCCTCTGAGGACATCAGAGCATCTTTTTAAACTGAGGGTCAGGCTGTTCTTGTTCTTTGGGGTCAATAACTCATAATTTGTACATATTTCTTATATTCTCATTTAATTTAATTATTTACTTCTGTTTCTTTGCATACATTGTGTTTATACAGCAGCATTATTAATTACAGCTGGATTATCTGTAAATGAAAGTGTTTTTTTAACCCTGTTATAGTGACATCAGCAGCTATTGATCAGAGAACAGACGCGACGTTATCAATAACTGATCATATGTGAGCAGAATCAAACTATGACATCACAACCATCAGTGATCTGCTGATGAAGACCATGACATGTGGTTGAAAGCTCTTATTTCCAAGTTCAAGAATTTAATTAAATAATGAAATCATGATTCAGAATAATTATTAAATAAATTAAACATGAGCTCCACAAGAACTACGAGTTTTATCTGGAGATAATCGACGTATAAACATGAAATCTATTAAATGAATCAACGTGTCCCTCTGAGTTTCCGTAGTTTGAAAAGGAAACTAGATGTCAGAGCTGAGTGTCCTAATGAGGACATGTGGAGAAGGTAACGACAGCTTGGACTCAGCACCAGGAGACAGAAATCAAACACACCTCAACACCTCCAGATTCAACCAAACCTCACTCAGATATCATCACGTTTAACACTCACTCTCCAGAACACCACCAGAGCCTGAAACCATCAGCAGCTTCACTCTCCAGAACACCACCAGAGCCTGAAACCATCAGCAGCTTCACTCAGAGACCAGGTTACTCAGTCAGAGTCACACCTCCTGTTTCCTACAGCAGCTTCACACTGAATCTGAAGCACCAAACTAACTGTGACTCTCCTCAACAGCAGCCAGACACCAACACTACAAACACACAACATATGAATGGAGTCTGGTGGGATGCTGTTCTGTTCAGCAGCTGCAACACGGAGGGAGAGGAGGGAGGAGAGAGGAGGTGAAGGAGGAGATGGAAGGAGTAAGGGAGGTGAAGGAGGAGGAGAGGAAGGGAGGTTCAGGAGGTCTTTAAGGAGGAGGTGAAAAGAGGTTCAGGAGGTCTTTAAGGAGGAGGTGAAAGGAGGTTCAGGAGGTCTTTAAGGAGGAGGTGAAAGGAGGTGAAAGGAGGTATTTAAGGAGGTGAAAGGAGGTGAAAGGAGGTCTTTAAGGAGGAGGTGAAAGGAGGTGAAAGGAGGTCTTTAAGGAGGAGGTGAATAGAGGTTCAGGAGGTCTTTAAGGAGGAGGTGAAAGGAGGTTCAGGAGGTCTTTAAGGAGGAGGTGAAAGGAGTTTCAGGAGGTCTTTAAGGAGGAGGTGAAAGGAGGTTCAGGAGGTATTTAAGGAGGAGGTGAAAGGAGGTCTTTAAGGAGGAGGTGAAAGGAGGTGAAAGGAGGTCTTTAAGGAGGAGGTGAAAAGAGGTTCAGGAGGTCTTTAAGGAGGAGGTGAAAGGAGGTTCAGGAGGTCTTTAAGGAGGAGGTGAAAGGAGGTGAAAGGAGGTCTTTAAGGACGAGGTGAAAGGAGGTGAAAGGAGGTATTTAAGGAGGAGGTGAAAGGAGGTGAAACGAGGTGAAAGGAGGTCTTTAAAGAGGAGGTGAAAGGAGGTGAAAGGAGGTCTTTAAGGAGGAGGTGAAAAGAGGTTCAGGAGGTCTTTAAGGAGGAGGTGAAAGGAGGTCTTTAAGGAGGAGGTGAAAGGAGGTTCAGGAGGTCTTTAAGGAGGAGGTGAAAGGAGGTCTTTAAGGAGGAGGTGAAAGGAGGTTCAGGAGGTCTTTAAGGAGGAGGTGAAAGGAGGTGAAAGGAGGTCTTTAAGGACGAGGTGAAAGGAGGTGAAAGGAGGTATTTAAGGAGGAGGTGAAAGGAGGTTCAGGAGGTCTTTAAGGAGGAGGTGAAAGGAGGTTCAGGAGGTCTTTAAGGAGGAGGTGAAAGGAGGTGAAAGGAGGAGGTGAAAGGAGGTATTTAAGGAGGAGGTGAAAGGAGGCTCAGGAGGTCTTTAAGGAGGAGGTTCAGGAGGTTCAGGAGCAGATTTTAGGAGGTTTAAGTTCCTCCGTCTAAACTCTGAAGGGAGGAGCAGAAAAAAGGAGATGAAGAGGTGAGAGAGGAGAGGAGGTGATGTGGAGATGAAGAGATGAGGAGATGAGGAGAGGAGGAGGAGGTGATGTGGAGATGAAGAGATGAGGAGAGGAGGAGGAGGTGAGGCAGGAGGATCAGATAAGATAATGGAGGAGACTGAAGAAGACGTTTAGTCACATTGACAGTGTGAAGAGGAGCAGAGAGGAGGAGGTGTAGAGGAGGTGATGGAGGAGATGTAGAGGAGGTGATGGAGGAGGTGTAGAGGAGATGTAGAGGAGGTGTAGAGGAGGTGTAGAGGAGATGTAGAGGAGGTGTAGAGGAGATGTAGAGGAGGTGTAGAGGAGATGTAGAGGAGGTGTAGAGGAGGTGTAGAGGAGATGTAGAGGAGGTGTAGAGGAGATGTAGAGGAGGTGTAGAGGAGGTGTAGAGGAGGTGTAGAGGAGGTGTAGAGGAGATGTAGAGGAGGTGTAGAGGAGGTGTAGAGGAGATGTAGAGGAGGTGTAGAGGAGATGTAGAGGAGGTGTAGAGGAGATGTAGAGGAGGTGTAGAGGAGATGTAGAGGAGGTGTAGAGGAGATGTAGAGGAGGTGTAGAGGAGGTGTAGAGGAGGTGTAGAGGAGATGTAGAGGAGGTGTAGAGGAGATGTAGAGGAGGTGTAGAGGAGATGTAGAGGAGATGTAGAGGAGGTTCAGGAGGTCTTACCGTGGCGGTGCAGGGCCTGCTGGGATGTGGACGTGGACGTGGGGGGGACAGGACAGAAGTGAGAGACTGAAGAGCTGAGACTGAGTTTATCAACCTTCCACCTCCTCCATCCATCCCTCCATCCCAAACATGGCCTGGGCCTCCTCCTCCTCTCCTCCTCTCCTCCTCCTCTCCTCCTCCTCCTCCTCTCTCTCCCTCTCTCCAGTCCTTATAGGGCCGGTCCTGAGGGCAGCAGCCAATCAGACGGCCGGTGGCGCCACCAGACGTTCTCCCATCATTCAGAGCATTCCTCACACCGAGTATTTACTCTGGAGGTTACCAGTACACAGAGGAAGTACTCTGATACTCTACCAGTACACAGAGGAAGTACTCTGATACTCTACTGTAGTAAAAGTACTAATACTAGTACTTTACTGCAGTAAAAGTACTAGTATTAGTAGTATTAGTTAGTTGTTTTCATCCTCAGTTTAACTGTAGAAAAGTTCTTCCTCCTCCTTCACCTCCCTTACTCCTTCCATCTCCTCCTTCACCTCCTCTCTCCTCCCTCCTCTCCCTCCGTGTTGCAGCTGCTGAACAGAACAGCATCCCACCAGACTCCATTCATATGTTGTGTGTTTGTAGTGTTGGTGTCTGGCTGCTGTTGAGGAGAGTCACAGTTAGTTTGGTGCTTCAGATTCAGTGTGAAGCTGCTGTAGGAAACAGGAGGTGTGACTCTGACTGAGTAACCTGGTCTCTGAGTGAAGCTGCTGATGGTTTCAGGCTCTGGTGGTGTTCTGGAGAGTGAAGCTGCTGATGGTTTCAGGCTCTGGTGGTGTTCTGGAGAGTGAGTGTTAAACGTGATGATATCTGAGTGAGGTTTGGTTGAATCTGGAGGTGTTGAGGTGTGTTTGATTTCTGTCTCCTGGTGCTGAGTCCAAGCTGTCGTTACCTTCTCCACATGTCCTCATTAGGACACTCAGCTCTGACATCTAGTTTCCTAAAGTACTAGTAGTAGTACTTTTACTAGTATTAGTACTAGTAGTAGTACTAATACTGTGTCAGAGTGTTTGTACAGTGAGACAGTGAGAGGTGGAACAGTTAAAGTCAAACAGGATGTGAAGGTTATAAAGGTAAAGTGTCCTGGTGGAGCTCCAGAGTTCAGCAGTCTGCTGGTCTCAGTCTGTCCCTGGTCCTGGTCCTGGTCCTGGTCCTGGTTGAGACCGGATGCTGCGGTGCTGGTACCAGGTTGTGTCTATAATAGTCCTGTTGGAGAGCTCCGTCCTGCTGATGTTCTGATCCGTCTCCACCGTCCAGAGTCTTCCTGACTCCAACGGCTCCGTCTCCTCTGGTTCTAGTGTTGACCTTCAGTAACTAGGAGATCTCAGGAGGTCAGGAGGTCAAGAGGTCAGGAGGTCAGGAGGTCAAGAGGTCAGGAGGTCAGTGATGTCATCAGAGGCCGACACCGACCGGGTTTAAAAGTCATCATTAAATCTGTTCTAGAGGTTCAGGTAGCCGGCGAACAGACGCTACAACTGGTGATGTGGACTCATACTAGGCTCATGGGTAATGTTACTGCTGAGGCTCATGGGTAATGTTACTGCTGAGGCTCATGGGTAATGTAGTGTTTAAGGATGATGTCGTGTGTTTCTCCTTAAAAGGAAACTTTACTAGAGGAAGAGAAAACTTCCTCGTCGTTACTGCAGCAGATTAAACAACAGACAGCCGAGACGTCCGTCTCCGTCTGTAGCTGCAACGCCAAATAAGGACGCCTCCTCTCCTCCTCCTCTTCCTCCTCCTCTTCCTCCTCCTCCTCTCTCCTCCTCCTCTTCCT
>JAUPFX010000020.1:27728645-27736145 GCA_036937225.1 Sebastes paucispinis | reverse complement strand
GAGTATTTCTGATGTTTTCATGTAGTATTACTGAGTATTTCTGTTTTCATGTAGTACTACTGAGTATTCCTGTTTTCATGTAGTACTACTGAGTATTTCTGATGTTTTCATGTAGTATTACTGAGTATTTCTGTTTTCATGTAGTACTACTGAGTATTTCTGATGTTTTCATGTAGTATTACTGAGTATTTCTGTTTTCATGTAGTACTACTAAGTATTTCTGTTTTTATGTAATACTACTGAGTATTTCTGATGTTTTCATGTAGTACTACTGAGTATTTCTGTTTTCATGTAGTACTACTGAGTATTTCTGATGTTTTCATGTAGTATTACTGAGTATTTCTGTTTTCATGTAGTACTACTGAGTATTTCTGATGTTTTCATGTAGTATTACTGAGTATTCCTGTTTTCATGTACTACTACTGAGTATTTCTGTTTTCATGTAGTATTACTGAGTATTTCTGTTTTCATGTAGTACTACTGAGTATTTCTGATGTTTTCATGTAGTACTACTGAGTATTTCTGATGTTTTCATGTAGTACTACTGAGTATTCCTGTTTTCATGTAGTACTACTGAGTATTTCTGATGTTTTCATGTAGTATTACTGAGTATTTCTGTTTTCATGTAGTACTACTGAGTATTCCTGTTTTCATGTAGTACTACTGAGTATTTCTGATGTTTTCATGTAGTATTACTGAGTATTTCTGTTTTCATGTAGTACTACTGAGTATTCCTGTTTTCATGTAGTACTACTGAGTATTTCTGATGTTTTCATGTAGTATTACTGAGTATTTCTGTTTTCATGTAGTACTACTGAGTATTCCTGTTTTCATGTAGTACTACTGAGTATTTCTGATGTTTTCATGTAGTATTACTGAGTATTTCTGTTTTCATGTAGTACTACTGAGTATTTCTGTTTTCATGTAGTACTACTGAGTATTTCTGATGTTTTCATGTAGTACTACTGAGTATTTCTGTTTTCATGTAGTACTACTGAGTATTTCTGATGTTTTCATGTAGTACTACTGAGTATTCCTGTTTTCATGTAGTACTACTGAGTATTTCTGATGTTTTCATGTAGTATTACTGAGTATTCCTGTTTTCATGTAGTACTACTGAGTATTTCTGTTTTCATGTAGTACTACTGAGTATTTCTGTTTTCATGTAGTATTACTGAGTATTTCTGTTTTTATATAGTACTACTGAGTATTTCTGATGTTTTCATGTAGTATTACTGAGTATTCCTGTTTTCATGTAGTACTACTGAGTATTTCTGATGTTTTCATGTAGTATTACTGAGTATTCCTGTTTTCATGTAGTACTACTGAGTATTTCTGATGTTTTCATGTAGTATTACTGAGTATTTCTGTTTTCATGTAGTACTACTGAGTATTTCTGTTTTTATATAGTACTACTGAGTATTTCTGATGTTTTCATGTAGTATTACTGAGTATTTCTGTTTTCATGTAGTACTACTGAGTATTCCTTTTTTCATGTAGTACTACTGAGTATTTCTGATGTTTTCATGTAGTATTACTGAGTATTTCTGTTTTCATGTAGTACTACTGAGTATTTCTGATGTTTTCATGTAGTATTACTGAGTATTCCTGTTTTCATGTAGTACTACTGAGTATTTCTGTTTTCATGTAGTACTACTGAGTATTTCTGATGTTTTCATGTAGTATTACTGAGTATTTCTGTTTTCATGTAGTACTACTAAGTATTTCTGTTTTTATGTAGTACTACTGAGTATTTCTGATGTTTTCATGTAGTACTACTGAGTATTTCTGTTTTCATGTAATACTACTGAGTATTTCTGATGTTTTCATGTAGTACTACTGAGTATTTCTGTTTTCATGTAGTACTACTGAGTATTTCTGATGTTTTCATGTAGTATTACTGAGTATTTCTGTTTTCATGTAGTACTACTGAGTATTTCTGATGTTTTCATGTAGTATTACTGAGTATTCCTGTTTTCATGTAGTACTACTGAGTATTTCTGATGTTTTCATGTAGTATTACTGAGTATTTCTGTTTTCATGTAGTACTACTGAGTATTCCTGTTTTCATGTAGTATTACTGAGTATTTCTGTTTTCATGTAGTACTACTGAGTATTTCTGTTTTCATGTCGTACTACTGAGTATTCCTGTTTTCATGTAGTACTACTGAGTATTTCTGTTTTTATGTAGTACTACTGAGTATTTCTGTTTTCATGTAGTACTACTGAGTATTTCTGATGTTTTCATGTAGTATTACTGAGTATTCCTGTTTTCATGTAGTACTACTGAGTATTTCTGTTTTCATGTAGTACTACTGAGTATTTCTGATGTTTTCATGTAGTACTACCGAGTATTTCTGATGTTTTCATGTAGTATTACTGAGTATTCCTGTTTTCATGTAGTACTACTGAGTATTTCTGTTTTCATGTAGTACTACTGAGTATTTCTGATGTTTTCATGTAGTACTACTGAGTATTTCTGTTTTCATGTAATACTACTGAGTATTTCTGATGTTTTCATGTAGTACTACTGAGTATTTCTGTTTTCATGTAGTACTACTGAGTATTTCTGATGTTTTCATGTAGTATTACTGAGTATTTCTGTTTTCATGTAGTACTACTGAGTATTTCTGATGTTTTCATGTAGTATTACTGAGTATTCCTGTTTTCATGTAGTACTACTGAGTATTTCTGATGTTTTCATGTAGTATTACTGAGTATTTCTGTTTTCATGTAGTACTACTGAGTATTTCTGATGTTTTCATGTAGTATTACTGAGTATTCCTGTTTTCATGTAGTACTACTGAGTATTTCTGATGTTTTCATGTAGTATTACTGAGTATTCCTGTTTTCATGTAGTATTACTGAGTATTTCTGTTTTCATGTAGTACTACTGAGTATTTCTGTTTTCATGTCGTACTACTGAGTATTCCTGTTT
Organism: Sebastes paucispinis; assembly: GCA_036937225.1. Classification (NCBI taxonomy): domain Eukaryota; kingdom Metazoa; phylum Chordata; class Actinopteri; order Perciformes; family Sebastidae; genus Sebastes; species Sebastes paucispinis. The sequence continues at coordinate 27,733,207 of JAUPFX010000020.1, read as the reverse complement.
TCATGTAGTACTACTGAGTATTTCTGTTTTTATGTAGTACTACTGAGTATTTCTGTTTTCATGTAGTACTACTGAGTATTTCTGATGTTTTCATGTAGTATTACTGAGTATTCCTGTTTTCATGTAGTACTACTGAGTATTTCTGTTTTCATGTAGTACTACTGAGTATTTCTGATGTTTTCATGTAGTATTACTGAGTATTTCTGTTTTCATGTAGTACTACAGAGTATTTCTGATGTTTTCATGTAGTATTACTGAGTATTCCTGTTTTCATGTAGTACTACTGAGTATTTCTGTTTTCATGTAGTACTACTGAGTATTTCTGTTTTCATGTAGTATTACTGAGTATTTCTGTTTTTATATAGTACTACTGAGTATTTCTGATGTTTTCATGTAGTATTACTGAGTATTTCTGTTTTCATGTAGTACTACTGAGTATTTCTGATGTTTTCATGTAGTACTACTGAGTATTTCTGATGTTTTCATGTAGTATTACTGAGTATTCCTGTTTTCATGTAGTACTACTGAGTATTTCTGTTTTTATGTAGTACTACTGAGTATTTCTGTTTTCATGTAGTACTACTGAGTATTTCTGATGTTTTCATGTAGTATTACTGAGTATTCCTGTTTTCATGTAGTACTACTGAGTATTTCTGTTTTCATGTAGTACTACTGAGTATTTCTGATGTTTTCATGTAGTACTACCGAGTATTTCTGATGTTTTCATGTAGTATTACTGAGTATTCCTGTTTTCATGTAGTACTACTGAGTATTTCTGTTTTCATGTAATACTACTGAGTATTTCTGATGTTTTCATGTAGTACTACTGAGTATTTCTGTTTTCATGTAGTACTACTGAGTATTTCTGATGTTTTCATGTAGTATTACTGAGTATTTCTGTTTTCATGTAGTACTACTGAGTATTTCTGATGTTTTCATGTAGTATTACTGAGTATTCCTGTTTTCATGTAGTACTACTGAGTATTTCTGATGTTTTCATGTAGTATTACTGAGTATTTCTGTTTTCATGTAGTACTACTGAGTATTTCTGTTTTCATGTAGTACTACTGAGTATTTCTGATGTTTTCATGTAGTAGTACTGAGTATTTCTGTTTTCATGTAGTATTACTGAGTATTCCTGTTTTCATGTAGTATTACTGAGTATTTCTGTTTTCATGTAGTACTACTGAGTATTTCTGTTTTCATGTCGTACTACTGAGTATTCCTGTTTTCATGTAGTACTACTGAGTATTTCTGTTTTTATGTAGTACTACTGAGTATTTCTGTTTTCATGTAGTACTACTGAGTATTTCTGATGTTTTCATGTAGTATTACTGAGTATTCCTGTTTTCATGTAGTACTACTGAGTATTTCTGTTTTCATGTAGTACTACTGAGTATTTCTGATGTTTTCATGTAGTATTACTGAGTATTTCTGTTTTCATGTAGTACTACAGAGTATTTCTGATGTTTTCATGTAGTATTACTGAGTATTCCTGTTTTCATGTAGTACTACTGAGTATTTCTGTTTTCATGTAGTACTACTGAGTATTTCTGTTTTCATGTAGTATTACTGAGTATTTCTGTTTTTATATAGTACTACTGAGTATTTCTGATGTTTTCATGTAGTATTACTGAGTATTTCTGTTTTCATGTAGTACTACTGAGTATTTCTGATGTTTTCATGTAGTACTACTGAGTATTTCTGATGTTTTCATGTAGTATTACTGAGTATTTCTGTTTTCATGTAGTACTACTGAGTATTTCTGATGTTTTCATGTAGTATTACTGAGTATTTCTGTTTTCATGTAGTACTACTAAGTATTTCTGTTTTTATGTAATACTACTGAGTATTTCTGATGTTTTCATGTAGTACTACTGAGTATTTCTGTTTTCATGTAGTACTACTGAGTATTTCTGATGTTTTCATGTAGTATTACTGAGTATTTCTGTTTTCATGTAGTACTACTGAGTATTCCTGTTTTCATGTAGTACTACTGAGTATTTCTGATGTTTTCATGTAGTATTACTGAGTATTTCTGTTTTCATGTAGTACTACTGAGTATTTCTGATGTTTTCATGTAGTACTACTGAGTATTTCTGTTTTCATGTAGTACTACTGAGTATTTCTGATGTTTTCATGTAGTACTACTGAATATTCCTGTTTTCATGTAGTACTACTGAGTATTTCTGATGTTTTCATGTAGTATTACTGAGTATTCCTGTTTTCATGTAGTACTACTGAGTATTTCTGTTTTTATATAGTACTACTGAGTATTTCTGTTTTCATGTAGTATTACTGAGTATTCCTGTTTTCATGTAGTACTACTGACTATTTCTGATGTTTTCATGTAGTATTACTGAGTATTTCTGTTTTCATGTAGTACTACTGAGTATTTCTGTTTTCATGTAGTACTACTGAGTATTTCTGATGTTTTCATGTAGTATTACTGAGTATTTCTGTTTTCATGTAGTACTACTGAGTATTTCTGATGTTTTCATGTAGTATTACTGAGTATTCCTGTTTTCATGTTGTACTACTGAGTATTTCTGATGTTTTCATGTAGTATTACTGAGTATTTCTGTTTTCATGTAGTACTACTGAGTATTTCTGTTTTTATATAGTACTACTGAGTATTTCTGATGTTTTCATGTAGTATTACTGAGTATTTCTGTTTTCATGTAGTACTACTGAGTATTCCTGTTTTCATGTAGTACTACTGAGTATTTCTGATGTTTTCATGTAGTATTTCTGAGTATTTCTGTTTTCATGTAGTACTACTGAGTATTTCTGATGTTTTCATGTAGTATTACTGAGTATTTCTGTTTTCATGTAGTACTACTGAGTATTTCTGTTTTTATGTAATACTACTGAGTATTTCTGATGTTTTCATGTAGTACTACTGAGTATTTCTGTTTTCATGTAGTACTACTGAGTATTTCTGATGTTTTCATGTAGTATTACTGAGTATTTCTGTTTTCATGTAGTACTACTGAGTATTTCTGATGTTTTCATGTAGTATTACTGAGTATTCCTGTTTTCATGTAGTACTACTGAGTATTCTGATAGTACTACTGAGTATTTGTGGTGTGAGCAGACGGATCCAGGGGTCCAGGGGTTTTCCTGTCCAGATGTTTGAACTTTATCTTCATTCCAGAGAAGTGAACTCAGCCTGACTCACTTCCTGTCTCCTCGTCTCCTCTTCTCCTCCAGTACCGCCTCACTTCCTGTCTCCTCGTCTCCTCGCTCTGCTCCACTTCACTGGTTTGAGCTTTTATTTTGGATAAACTGGGATTCCATCCAAAGACTTCCTGTTTCTGACTCAACCCGCGATGAGTCACGTTGAGCTGCAGCAGTGGCTGCTGGGAGAAAAATACCTGTCAGGTGAGTCACTCTAACACCTCTGGAACACTGTGTACCACACATCTGTTTACACTGTCCCACTGTGAAGACACACATCTGTTTACTCAGTCCCACTGTGGGGACACACATCTGTTGACTCAGTCACACTGTGGGGACACACATCTGTTGATTCAGTCCCACTGTGGGGACACACATCTGTTGACTCAGTCACACTGTGGGGACACACATCTGTTGACTCAGTCACACTGTGGGGACACACATCTGTTGATTCAGTCCCACTGTGGGGACACACATCTGTTGACTCAGTCACACTGTGGGGACACACATCTGTTGACTCAGTCACACTGTGGGGACACACATCTGTTGACTCAGTCACACTGTGGGGACACACATCTGTTGACTCAGTCCCACTGTGGGGACACACATCTGTTGATTCAGTCCCACTGTGGGGACACACATCTGTTGACTCAGTCACACTGTGGGGACACACATCTGTTGACTCAGTCACACTGTGGGGACACACATCTGTTGACTCAGTCACACTGTGGGGACACACATCTGTTGACTCAGTCCCACTGTGGGGACACACATCTGTTGACTCAGTCACACTGTGGGGACTTGCCTTCCTTTTGGGGACAAAATGCACGTCCCCATAAATCATTACATTTTAGGGTGAAGACTTGTCTCCAGGACATTAATGTAAGTCAATGTAAAGTCCTCTAAAGCGATGGACAGTGTGTGTGTTTGGGTGCGTATTACTCATGTTATGAGGACATACAGTACATCTGTTACATCATCCTAATGATGGGATGCCAGTCAGTCAGTAATCAGAGGTTTGTAAATGTCAGCATCCCAGAAAGTACACAAAGAATGAATCACTGGTTTCCTGATTTCAACATCAATCAGAGAAAACCATTCAAATAAAATGTGACTTGACAAAATGTGTTTTTCCATCCAGGAGCGTTATGTGATTATAGACTCTTTAAGGGCTGACGTCATGATGAGGTCACGCTGTTAGCTGGAGGCTAACCAAAGCAAAGACTGGAGGCTAACGCTAGCAGTGGGCTAACATTAGCTGGAGGCTAACCAAAGCAAAGACTGGAAGCTAACGCTAGCAGTGGGCTAACATTAGCTGGAGGCTAACCAAAGCAAAGACTGGAGGCTAACGCTAGCAGTGGGCTAACATTAGCTGGAGGCTA
>JAUPFX010000020.1:27701145-27706145 GCA_036937225.1 Sebastes paucispinis | reverse complement strand
ATCAGATGTAGAAACCCACTCAGGTGAGTCGTGGTTCAGGCACGCACCTTGTGGAAGTTGCGGTAGAGCCAGGGCACCTTGTGGTGCAGCAGGTGCCAGATGAAGCTCTGGAAGTCGAAGAGCAGCAGGCAGACCAGCACCTGGGCCAGCAGGCGGGTCAAGGACGGGGCCTCCTGGGGCAGGTAGACGGGCCTCAGGTACCAGTGCATCACGGTCAGCGGGAAGATGAACACCACGTGGTTGTAAAGCGTCAGAGCCAGGCAGCTCCGCACTGAGGCCCAGCTGACGGAGCTCTGAGGCTGCAGCTTGTAACTGCGCACCAGGGCCCACCTGGAGGACAGCAGGTCCAGCAGCAGGAAGGGCAGGCAGCAGGACAGGTAGACAGTGAGGGAGAAGAGGATGGGGAAGACAGGTGAGAGCAGGAGGGACGAATGTCCCAGGAGGAAGGTCCAGATTAGTTGCAGCATCCTGTCATCAGAATCCATCAGTCTTTATGTGGTTATTGAGGCTGAGCTCTGAAGCACAGACGCTTTTATAACCGCTCAGTTACGCCCACCACCGTGACTTCCCCGACTACCAAGCCCTTAAAAGGACTCTTCCTGCTCTTTACAATGAAGAAATGGAAAGTCCACAACAAGTTGAGACAGAAACAGAAAGCTAAGACTGCTGCTGCTGCTCAGATTATGACCCCCTTCAGATCGACCTTACCTGCTCCAACCTCAGGAATAAATCATCCTACCAGCTGTGTTAACATCTGTCAGGATTGATGTTTATCAGAGCTGACCTGCAGCGAGAGGTCACACGTTTACTGATGAAAAGGTCAATCAAATGACCACAAAGAGACTCTAAACCTGGGGCGACCTCTAGCTCACCTGGTAGAGCGTGCGTTCCAGGTACAGGCGGAGTCCTTGGCAGCAGCCCGGGTTTGAGTCTGAGCCGTGACCCTTTGCTGCGTGTCACTACTCCTTTCCTGTCATTCTCCTGCTGCTCTAATCACGGCAATAAAAGCCCTAAAAACTAATCTTACCAGACTCAGAAGCACCGATCGGTCTGAGGGTTCTCGGTGCAGTTTGCTCCACATAATAAAGATGATCCATCACAGCAGGACGGTGCAACAACAGACATCAGTAGAGAAAAATGAGCTAAATAGATTGATTTAACATCATATTAGAATATTTAAAGTTGTTTCTTTGGATTCATTTATTCCACTGAATACACAATATAACTATTAATGATAATATTCAGTTTATTATTGCAGTGAAGCAGAGATTTAAATGAAAGAAGAGTCGTTCGTCTTCACCGTGTTTTCAGTCGGAGATGTTTTATGGAAGCTGATCATAAAGATGTGACTTCTTCTGTGGTGAAGTGCTGACCCCTACTGGACTCTATAGGACTCACAAGCTGACCTCTAAAGTCATATCTGTATATCTATATCTATATATCTATATCTATAATGTTGTGTCTATATGTTGTGTACGTTGATGTTTCTGTTGGTGTAACTGTGATGTGTGATTCTAGCTCGCTGCTTTAGTCAACGTGGGTCGTTTTTAAATGTTATAAATGTGCTTTCTGAATAAACCAGATTGACTGGAGGTCGCTGCCGACTCTGGTTCTGTACCGTCCAGGTGATTAACCAACGAAGAAGAAGAGGCATAGAAGAAAACTATGGGGAAAAAAAACAGCGGTGAGTTATTATGAATGAATGTTAATATATTATATTGTATTGTATTGTATTGTATTGTATTGTATTATATTATATTATATTATATTATATTATATTGTATTGTATTATATTATATTATATTATATTATATTATATTGTATTGTATTGTATTGTATTGTATTGTATTATATTATATTATATTGTATTGTATTGTATTGTATTGTATTGTATTGTATTGTATTGTATTATATTGTATTGTATTGTATTGTATTGTATTGTATTGTATTGTATTGTATTGTATTATATTATATTATATTATATTATATTGTATTGTATTGTATTGTATTGTATTGTATTGTATTGTATTGTATTGTTATAAAACAGATAATATGACGATAAGATTTCTGGAAAAGAATAAAAAGATTTCAGTTGCATGTTTTTCTTGTCTTTCTGTTCAGGAAGAACTCTCCACACAGAAATAATATATTTAAATGATGCAACAGAATATTGAATTAGAATAATATTTTTGAATGTCTGATGTGCTGACCAACATGTTGTTTTATTATCAACTAGTATTATATAAAAGGTTCTCTAAGGACAGACCTTCAGTAGAGCGCCCTCTGGTGGCCAATGTCTTCTTGTTAACTACATATTCTGAAGTCCACAGAGGTCCGGCTCATAGGAGGTTCAGTCTGATGGAGGTGTTCTGGATCCGTCAGGATCCATCAGGATCCTCTCTGGAGTGAGTCCACGCTCCCCAGATGTCATCTAGAAACCTAGAATAGTGTCGGGGTTTGTTAAAGCTGAGGTTTCCCATTCAGCCATGAAGATGTTAGCGTATCCACCATAGCTCCAAATTAATAATTCTATATCTGCTCTTTGTTTGTTTGTTTTGCCCTCCATGATATCAATATTAGTAAACTATTCATATTGATAGTAAATAAAGATCTCAGGGATGTGTCGTTTGTGTGTGTTTGATGTAACTGGATGGTTGAGACAGAAGTCCACGAGTTCATCTGATTCATAACAAACTGAAGATAAGACAACGTGATAATAGATAACAGAGATTAGAGCAACTCTATTGATCACAGGCAGGATGTGACTGATGGATTATGATCTCATAGTTAAACTGCTGTATTCACTGTTGGCCAGTTTGATCTCTAACAACGTGTAATATCAATAAAATAACTACAGCCGACACATGAATACATAAACGTACTGATGGAAGTATCTGACTTTCACAATAAAAGTAGGGAGCTTTAGTTGTGTTTGCAGTAATGTAACGCAGTCAACAGACAACCTGCGGTAGAGACACAGTTCAACGTGCCTCCGTCCTGACGGGAGGTTGAAATGTGTTTGAAGAGTTCATCTGACAGAGCTGAAGTTAACAGAACACTTCACAAGAACTAAAACTCAAACAGTAAAAAGCTACAATATAAAATGAGGACATAAAATACATGCATGTACATGCACATACTTTTATTGTGGCAACTCTCTCAGAGCTCCAGCAGACTTCCTGTTTCCACTGAATCAGTTTCTCAGTAAAGGAGGGCATTGGTTTGAGTAAACAGTCTGCTGTGTTCTCAGGATGGAGGGTTAACACTGATAGGCTTTCATCCAGGACACTGCTGCTACTGTCCCGAGTTTCACTTTCACTTTCCAATCAGCTGATCGTTCATGTCCCGTGTTCACGACATTCAGTTTCATCTTCACTGTACAAACATAGTAACAGTAACAGCCGAACCATGGAGTTATTCCCTAAACCGAACTATAGTGGTTCTGTTACCTAAACCTAAAGATTGACTCCAACACCAAGAGGCGCGATGCCAAGAGGCGTAACAACTCGGCGGTATGTGACGTATTGGGATGAAGTCGTGGCTATAGAATCTATTGTTTCATTTAAAGGTACAGTGTGCAAGATTTGGTGACATCTAGTGGTGTGGTTGCAGATTGCAACCAACTGAGTACTCCTCCTCTCACTCCTCCCTTTATAAGAGTGTAAAACTGCGGTAACGCCGTTCACCTCGCTCAGAGGTCATCCATACCATAATAACACTACTTTAGGAGCAACAGGAAGTCAGACGGCGGCTGGCGGTACCACGTTACCGCAGTTTCACCAACGTGTCGGATAACTACAGTGGTACTTAGGACGACGTTGCACAGTGTTTCCCGGCACGTGAGTTATGTAACGCTGTGAGACATAAGCGCTCGTGATCTTTTGTCCTGTAACAGCCGGCAGAAGGAAGTGCATATATGGTCAAACAGGTGTGACTGCAAGTTTAAAGCCTGACATAACAGAGACATACAGACTTTACCTTCCATACAGTAACCAGCCGAGTCTCACAGAGGAAGCAGAAGCAGAAGGATGATGCCATGGAGAGGACTGGTGGACCACCGGGGGAAGTGTAACCGGGCGGTGCTGCTGTTTGTGGCTCACTTTGACCACGGCGTGGGGCTGGCGAAGAGACCTGGAGCCCAGCGGGACGCCAAGAGACTCCACCGCACACTCAGCAAGCTGGGCTTCAAGGTGGACATCCACAGCGACCTCAGCAGCGACGAGATCTACGAGCTGTTTCTCAAAGGTACGTGTTTAACATATGTTTGACAAGTCCAGAGCTGGAATATGAAACACACAACAACCACAACTCTTCATGTGTGTATAACTGTGTATTCGTGCAGAGAGCCGGCGGCCCGTGAAGGACTGTTTTCTGTCCGTCTTGTCGTCTCACGGGGACGAGGGCTGCGTGTTCGGGGCTGATGGGAAACCCGTCCAACTGTCACGTGTCTTCTCATATTTTGACAACAACTACATGGAGACAAAGGCCAAAGTGTTCCTCATCCAGGTCAGACCATCACCAACACACACTGAGCATGATGCTGGAGAGAGGGGGGGGTTAATGAGGTCTGGTTGTGGTCTCTGCAGGCGTGTCGGGGTCCTGGTCTGGATGATGGCGTGGAGGTGGATTCAGCTGGTGACACCAGAGAAGAGGGCAGCTTCTCTCAGCATCTCTCTGTTCCTGTGGACACGGCAGTGATGTACGCCACGCCAGCAGGTAGCCCAGTTAGAAGGTCTCTCTCTGAACTGGGCCGCTGAGTCCCCCAGTAGAGGATCCTCTCAGAGCCTAAACATGTCCAGCTAGGAGTCGTAGCTCCGGAGTGATTCAGGAGGGGACAGGTGACTTAACCATTAGTTTCTGTTGTTGAGTCCTTCAGTCGATAAAGAGTTAATGAAGTTATCTAAACCTTCTGACGTTTTTAACTGTACCGTGGACTTCAACCGACGGCTCTTTACTGGAGCAGTTTATAGTGCAGAAGTGGTGCAATAAACTAATAAAGC